>JARKIB010000402.1:0-113455 GCA_029378385.1 Mycena metata | reverse complement strand
AATCAATACTAACCTCGCCCCCCTCCAGCCAACTAGCAAACCAATACGGCACCGACGCCGCGCGCACATCATCGCCAACAAACTCGGGCAACACCGGTCCGCGCGCGCAGACGCATACGCGGGGAACTGGGAGTGGGTTGAGTGGGTGTGGGGAGTGGGAGCGGGGGTGGGGGTAGCAGCGGGGGGTAGTGAGTGTTTTCTTTTCTTTTTTTGACTTTTTTGTCGGCGAACCGCCTTCCTGCCCTCTTTCTTGTTCCTTTCGTGTTCCTTGCTTTGTGTTCATTTCTTCTTCTTCCCTTTTTCTTCCTTCGCATCATTCCTTCCTTCTACCCTGACATTCCCTTCTTTCTTTCTACCACCACATTTCCTGGGCAGCACGGCGTCCCTCGGGGAGATCTGGGCTCGGCTCTGGGCTCTACCCGAGCCAGTCGCTAGTTCCTCGCCCGGTGCCGGTGCCTCGGACCCGTGTACCTTCCTCGTCCTATCACCTATTATTCGCATCATTCCTTCCTCCTTCCTTTAATCCTCCTGGGTTCCGCGGCGGGGGGAGTAGGGAGTTTTGTTTTTGTTCCCTTCTTCCTTTCTTCGTTTGTTTTTCTCTTTGCATTCTCCCCTTCGTATCATTCCTCCGAAGAATACTAGGAAATTAATACTTCCTCGTATTCTTACTTTATCTTCTTTTCTATCGCTGCGTTCCCTGCGCCGAAAGGGATGTTGCTTCGGGCACATACATCCAACCCGGCGCCTTTCGGCCCAAGGAATGCAGTGTATCTTGCGTCCTTCGTATCCCTCCTTCGCATCGTTCTTCTTGCCTTCTCCCCCATATAACTCCCTACTAACACCCCCTTCCTCCCCAGGGCCCAAATGCCACCAAACCCCTTCTCCCCCAACCCCACCCCCGCTGCGTCCGCCTCGGATCTCAACCTCGCCGGCCCGCGGCCGCACGAGGACGGGGAGGAGGAAGAGGGGGACGGGTATTCATATGGGTATGGGGGGTCGAGGAGGGTGATGAGCGGGGGGCTGGGGGGCAACATGCGAAGTACGAGTCGTTGGATATCGGGGCGGGGCGGGGGTTTAGGGTTGGGTATGGGTGCCGGTTCGAGATTTGCTTTCGGTTAAAATCGCAGGAGTAGGTAGCTATAGAGGGGCTCAGGGCTCAGCAGACATTCATTCATCGCTTTCGCTTCTTTTTCTTTTCTTTTTACATACCTAATACATACCTCGTACTCGTACTTACATCGCATTCACATCGCATCGCACCACACCGCACTGCAGTTCCTCGTCTCGTCTCGTATGTACCTAGCTAGCAGACGCTATTATACCGTTGATACCCCTTGTGTTCTGAGTGGGAGAAGGAGGGGAGGGAACGAGGTTGAAACGAAGAAGGGGGGTATTGCCGGCGAAAAACAAAAAATACTCTCGATTCCGCGTCGAGCGAGCACTATATATTAATGTCCTCTGTAAATTGTTCAACGCCGCCGCCGCAAGTTGAACGAAGGATGGAAGCGAGCGAAAAGGGGGTGGCGGTGTGGCACGTGCCCGGGCCGGAGAGCCGTCGCTTTTCTTCCTTCTCGCCACCACGACCAAACCACGACGGCGGTGAATTCGTCAAACTTGGGCTCCAGAGCCCCACATCCCTGTGTCTGGCTTTAATTCACTCACTAGCTACTGGGCCCGGCCGCTTCAAGTCTTGGATCTTGGAGGCTGGAGCTTGCCTTGGATGTTCTCTCGGAGTCTCGGGTTCTGAATTTCCAGTCTTCGGCTGTTCTTTCTCTAGTCCCCTGCGACATGTGACCTTCGAATAATCCGGTGCTTCCGCCATCGCTCAATGACTTCAGACTTGGTAGTCGCAATTTTCTCCTCGATATCCCACCTAATGTGCCCACCTAACCCCTCTAGTTAGAGAGGGAACGTGGGGGGGGTTCCCCCTCTAACTAGAGGGGATAACGCGAAATACTGGGAATCTCTTATATCCCATATGTTGGGGACTTAGGGTAAGTGCCCAGCGCCGTCCACCAACTTTATTGAGTGCCCCACTGCCATTCCCGACACCCTTTCACCATCACCGCCGCCGTCACTGTCACCATTGTCGTCGTCAGTGGTCAATGGCATCACTGTCACCTATCACAACACCGCAATCACATCAACAACACCTGCCGCCCATCACACCGATGCTCAGCAGTGTCCCCGACATCACCCCCATCAAAAAAATGTCCCGAGCACCGCTGCGACCCCCGAACGCTGTCCCGACGTCGCCATCGACGATGGCGCATCAAAAAGTGAAAAAGTTTCGTATTGATTCTACGAACACAGATCTACAAGCGAAATGTTATGCGCCTCAATACTCGTAAAGTTATAGTGATTTTGATTTTTTGATGGCGCATCAAAATACACTGAACATTCAAAATATTGCTGTACTTCCGAATATTCAATGAGAATCACAATACATAAGGCCATGGTTGAGGTATAGCAATATAATTACCAACTTCTGGCAGATTTGGAGCTCTTATTGTATAGAAGGTCCACCAACTTCCCAGGCAACTTCTGTCTGGTGTCGAAGTTTGAGGTTGTTCTGTCTCGTCTGAGGCCTGTGTCCCTTCCCTGTTGACAGCTTGATGAGACGAGGTGATATGAGGGCTTTCTGAGCACAATTAACGAAGAACAGTCCACCAACTTCCCAGGCAACTTCCGTCTGGTGTTGAAGTTTGAGGTCGTTCTGTCTCGTCTGAGGCCTGTGTTCCTTCCCTGTTGACAGCTTGATGAGACCAGGTGATATGAGGGCTTTCTGAGCACAATTAACAAAGAACGGTCCACCAACTTCCCAGGCAACTTCCGTCTGGTGTCAAAGTTTGAGGTCGTTCTGTCTCGTCTGAGGCCTGTGTCCCTTCCCTGTTGACAGCTTGATGAGACCAGGTGATATGAGGGCTTTCTGAGCACAATTAACAAAGAACGGTCCACCAACTTCCCTGGCAACTTCCGTCTGGTGTCGAAGTTTGAGGTCGTTCTGTCTCGTCTGAGGCCTGTGTCCCTTCCCTGTTGACTGCTTGATGAGACCAGGTGGTATGAGGGCTGTCTGAGCAACATTAACCAAGAACGGTCCACCAACTCCCCGTCCACCAACTTCTGTCTAGTGTCGAAGTTTGCAGTCGTTCTGTCTCGCCTGAGGCCTGTGTTCCTTCTTGGTTGATAGATTGAGAAGACCGGGTGTTCTGAGTGCTTTCTGAGCAGTTAATAAGGATATAACGAAGACTTGTCCACCAACTCCCCGTCCACCAACTTCTGTCTAGTGTCGAAGTTTGAGGTCGTTCTGTCTCGTCTGAGGCCTGTGTCCCTTCCCTGTTGACAGCTTGATGAGACCAGGTGGTATGAGGGCTTTCTGAGCAACATTAACCAAGAACGGTCCACCAACTCCCCGTCCACAAACTTCTGTCTAGTGTCAAAGTTGCAGTCGTTCTGTCTCGCCTGAGGCCTGTGTTCCTTCTTGGTTGATAGATTAAGAAGACCGGGTGTTATGAGTGCTTTCTGAGCAGTTAATAAGCACATAACAATAGCCCGGTCCACAACTCCCAATCCACCAACTTCCTGTCTAGTGTCGAAGTTTGAGGTAGTTTTTTCTGTCCTTCCTGAGGCCTGTGTTGTTCTTCCTGGTTGGCAGATTGAGAAAGACCCGGGTGTATGAGTGCTTTTCTGAGCGGTAATAAGCACATAACGAGACTGTCCACCAACTCCCCGTCCACCAACTTCCGTCTGGAATCGAAGTTTGCGCTCATTCTGGCTTTCCTGGCCCTGTATTTCTTCTTGGTTGGTAGATTAGGGATACAAGTGCTAGGAGGGCTCTCTGAGCGGTTTAAAAAGCAGTTAATGAGGAGCTGTCCACCAATTCCCTGTCCACCAACTTCCGTCTGATGTCGAAGTTTGAGCTCATTCTGCCTTTCCTGGGCTCTTGTAAACACTGAAAACAAGCTTAGAATGATTGAATAGACAGATTTAAGCTTTTCTTTCAACTAGGTAACTAATTTGTTGGACCAGATGACATCTTGAAACCTAAGGCTAGTACATAGGACTTTATGGTTTGTGCTCGAAAATATCATCCAACCCAAAAGTTCACTGAAAGTGTAAATATTCGGTGTGAACTAACCTATCTTCTCCATTCCACAAACTATGGCCTCCTTGAGGCTCTATGCATTGAAACAATCAAAATCAAAACATTTCTAATTTCGAGTTTTACATCATATTCTTGCCAGTATTTTGGCTTCAAATTGTTGTTATAGCCTATATGAATGACCAAAGGCCCACAGGCAACCACTCAAGCACATTTGATATGCTGAACATGGTATACAATGATGTAGTGCAAGATCACTCTAAATCACTAGGTATGGGACTACGTGGATGTCCCCTGACAATCCTTCCAGTTCATATAAGTGGTGTAATTCCCACTAACACGGTTTAGAGCTTTGTATATCACAGGAGAACACATGCCAAGCCCACACACCTTTTCATCAATATATTCAAAATGTGCTTTGCCTTGTCAATAAGCCATGAAATGAGACTAAAATCTATGTTGGTAGCTCAATTGCAAGTGAAGGGAGACTAAAATGTCGCTCTGAGGGCCATTTGGCCGAGGTACTTCACCAAAGTACACTTTGATCAGTTTTCGCTATTTTCACCCTATCAATTCGATGCAATGAGCTTCAATACACTCTGCATAGCTTTCTATGGCATGAAGGAGCATAATCACCTCATTAGATCGTTCCAAACAGCTTGATTTGGGGCCAGATAAGCAACCTTCCTATTTGGGATGTGAGGTGTTAGTGTCCCAAAAAGGAAGGCTGTCAATCAAAGCTCTGATTTCTTTCATCCTGAGGTGCAATCAACTTCATAGACATTATTCAAGGGTAGTATAACGTCTCACAACTTTAATCTGCTGAGTTATAGGCTCAAAATGTGTAAAAAAAACACTGTGGTCCACCAACTTCTCTAGGAAGTTGGTGGACACAACAAGAAGTTAGTGGACACCAACTCTGCTGACTTTCTTGCAAGCCTACTAGGGCCTGAGGGATGCCAAGGCCAAGGTGCGAGACAGAATGACTGCAAACTTTGACACTAGACAGAAGTTGGTGGACAGGGAGTTGGTGGACCGTTCTTGGTTAATGTTGCTCAGAAAGTCCTCATACCACCTGGTCTCATCAAGCTGTCAACAGGGAAGGGACACAGGCCTCAGACGAGACAGAACGACCTCAAACTTTGACACCAGACGGAAGTTGCCTGGGAAGTTGGTGGACCGTTCTTTGTTAATTGTGCTCAGAAAGCCCTCATATCACCTGGTCTCATCAAGCTGTCAACAGGGAAGGAACACAGGCCTCAGACGAGACAGAACGACCTCAAACTTCAACACCAGACGGAAGTTGCCTGGGAAGTTGGTGGACTGTTCTTCGTTAATTGTGCTCAGAAAGCCCTCATATCACCTCGTCTCATCAAGCTGTCAACAGGGAAGGGACACAGGCCTCAGACGAGACAGAACAACCTCAAACTTCGACACCAGACAGAAGTTGCCTGGGAAGTTGGTGGACCTTCTATACAATAAGAGCTCCAAATCTGCCAGAAGTTGGTAATTATATTGCTATACCTCAACCATGGCCTTATGTATTGTGATTCTCATTGAATATTCGGAAGTACAGCAATATTTTGAATGTTCAGTGTATTTTGATGCGCCATCAAAAAATCAAAATCACTATAACTTTACGAGTATTGAGGCGCATAACATTTCGCTTGTAGATCTGTGTTCGTAGAATCAATACAAAACTTTTTCATTTTTTGATGCGCCATCGTCGATGGCGACGTCGGGACGGCGTTCGGGGGTCGCAGCGGTGCTCGGGACATTTTTTTGATGGGGGTGATGTCGGGGACAGTGCTGAGCATCGGTGTGATGGGCGGCAGGTGTTGTTGATGTGATTGCGATGTTGTGATAGGTGAAAGTGATGCCAGCGACCACTGACGACGACGATGGTGACAGTGACGGCGGCGGTGATGGTGAAAGGGTGTCGGGAATGGCAGTGGGGCACTCAATAAAGTTGGTGGACGGCGCTGGGCACTTACCCTAAGTCCCCAACATATGGGATATAAGAGATTCCCAGTATTTCGCGTTATCCCCTCTAGTTAGAGGGGGAACCCCCCCCACGTTCCCTCTCTAACTAGAGGGGTTAGGTGGGCACATTAGGTGCGATATCCTCCACCCTATCTCTCAATCCGGTGTGATTCCGTCGAAACTGCGCACTCGAAGTTTCCCGCTCTGGTCCCATACATATGCTCAAGTGTGGGGCCCACCTAGTACAGAAACCCGAAAACAAATTCAAAACAATATTGTCCGCACACACGTTGGGCCCGGATTTAGAATTATCCCTCCGCACACACCGGTAACTTCGACTTCGGTCCACCCACGACTTCAAACAGGGCGCTCGCTATCCAGGAGGAGGATAGGCAATCCTCCCTCGGTCGTTGGAATCCGGCCATATGCAATCTTTTCGCTGTTCCGTGTTTTGGGCAGGCACGAACCCACTCTTCGCGCATCGCGTGACTTCGGGGCCTCTATCCAAAGTTGTAACTGCACGTCACCAGCAGTAATTTTCCACCGCCCCCCTTGACTCGGACTTCCCTACCACTCGAGTTCTCTTACCTGGCCATGGCCAAAATCGGTGTTTTCTCAAGATGCGATGCTGGGCAAAGTCCTCCTGCGGTTGCAAGCGAATTGTAACGGACCTCTTTCTGGGCTCGAAGACATGCTTGTTCTCTCGGTACTCCATCCTTTGTATCTCAATCCGCCGATAATCTTATTCACCAGCTGCGATCCCGCTGACATTCGACAACTCGGTCTCTCCCCCTGGCCGGTGGTTCGTCTGAGGCGCGCAAATTAATCTCAGGCACAAAGAAAGAATCCACTTCCCTCTCAGGCTAATACTATTCGCGCTTTGACACTCAGTCTCAGTCTGCCAAAAATTCCCGCATCTACGTTAAAACCTCAGAATGAATCCGACCGCGACTCTCGAGCAATATCTCACGTTGCTCTGCTTCCTCCTTGGCAATCCCGCATCGCACCTCAATCCTAGGCCCGACTTGCGATTTTGCACTTGAAGTTTGATCCCCAGGTAGGCACTTCCCGACAATTACCTAAAAATCAACCTGTGCAACGCCGACCACGCGTTCATTCAAGTCATCACTCAGGCTTCAGCGCCTTGTTGCGATGCCGTGAGAAGCGTAGCTCAACAGCTGCTATTTTAATCCCTTACAGCACAAAAGCTATTCCCGGCGCTTATTCTCTCTTCCTTCCCCACCTCCACCATCCCAGTCGACGAACATCTATGGACACCGGCACTTACTCAGATGACGGATACATCCCAACCCCCTCTCCAGAAGAGGCTGTATTCACCTTGTGAGCCCTTCCGCAATCTGCGCTCCACACTGCTTTGTGGCTTACCCCCCCACTCCAGGGTTGGCGGCGGTATGTTTGCTGGCTCCCAGCATTTCACCATCGGCGGAGGGACGTTTAACAACTACATCAATCATCTGCCCCCGGCTGAAGCCCAAGGTAGCCTTCATCACGAATTCCTTTCACTATGACTGCTGAGTATTGAGTAGGTTTTCGAACAATTCCGATGGGAGATATCGACCTTCAACAGGAACTAACGGTGAACGAAAAGTCGGGGATTATCGACCGCCGGCTTGGACGTGAACGCCACCGTGTTCGGCGGGTGTACTCTGCCAAGATCGACGGTCGAAATACAGACCTGACCGTCGCCGTGTACGACGGCGATGGGGCAGAGGAGGTGTGTGACCTTGATCCTCTTTCGTTTTTGCATGGCTGTCTGATATCAATGTCGCAGGACTGGCGGCGAGATGTGACGATGTATATGTCTCTTCGGTGAGCTGTGGTCCGTTTTCCCTGTTTGTCGTGCTTAAATCAACCGCGAGCCACCCGAACATCGTCCAAATGTATGGGACCACTAGGTCAGATGCCATGTATGCGACAATATTTCACGGCGGTGCGACTTTCGCTTTCAATCATTATGCTAGAGGTTCACAGATGATCCAGACTTGATACCATTTCGGCAAATCTTGGCCTCAGCATCGCCCATTATGACCGTGTACATTTATGCATGCCATGTATGCATCTCCATCTCTTTTTTATGTTCAACATTGATCTCTGCCCTTTCTGCAAGGTCACCGAGTGGGAGGTAACTGAGTTGAACTATACTTTGGGCTTTATTATCACTAACTTGGTCATACGGTCTTAGCAGGCTCGCACTTATGTAGAAAGATCACCGTGCCAGATTGGATTGGAGATGCACTCCACATTATCGATACGTCGCTCGAATGGCCGGCTCTGTGTGGACTTCAGCCCTCAACCGGATGGTAAGGATGAGGGCAATAACTTTTTTTTGCTGCTTTACTCCAGCAAACATAACCCCCAAGTCAATCCTTCTTTGGATCCAACAAGCCAGGAGGCGGCGGCGATTCATTCTCTGACACTTAAGGAATATCACGATATATGCTGCTATACTTTCAACCGACTTCGATCTGTCTCCGTTTCCAGCTCCGCAACAATTTCTTCTGGAGTGTTCCTCCTTCCACCGAATGGTCAACCTCTGGAGGCTGCCGAAATTTTGGCCCTCCCAAAGGCAAATTTCCTTCGTTGGGGTTGGCACCTTGGGGTAGAAAGGTTGGATGGAGTGCGCATGGAGAATGATTGGGCCCGGTATGGACTCCTTCGTCAATGCCGTGAACTAGTCTCATGTCCATGTCATAGTTTCGACGCTAAGGATGTGTGCAACGACGCACTCAGATACACTGTGAACTTTTACACGTCGTACGCCTGGCTCACACAAGCCAACCACATCTTCAGTCGCCTCCAAATCACAACCCATTTCGAGGATTATGGTATGCCTTGTGCTTTGGCGTCGGAATTGTATGTTGAATCCACTCTCAAACAGTTCTCATGGACTGGGTTAATTTTCAAATCAAAATTGGGAACACGAGGGAGGACGCTCCACCCGGCTATCTATTTCTTTGTCCGGGGACCGACTTTGAAACTGGACCATCGTCCTTTGAAACTGGACCATCGTCCTTCAGGTGGCCCGACCTTCCAGCCTATTGGTCTCTCGACCCATCAGGTGTCGACCGGCTTAGCACAGAGGAGTCGACACGATCTGGTTTCCCTGCCATTCAGCTGACCACACAAGTGTGGGGAAGATCTTGGGACACGAGCGTTTACGCTGGCCTCCGCCAGTTCCATCAAGCCAAAGGATTCGACCCGGAGAGTCAGGATGTCGCGCGCCATCTCGGACGGCCGCTTTGGAAACTTTCTCGGGAAGTGAATTCTCCCTTTGCCCACGGTGAGTCGTCTATCGCAGCCAAAAGGTTTCATTGCATCTGATCTCTGATATCTGCAGTGGAGGAAGATTGGCTCGACAACGGCACCGATGAAGGAGAGACCAACGACGAGTGGGAGGACGCGCAGAGCTCGGTAGAAGTTAAGCAGGATGGTACGAAACACCGTGACGCTTCCGCCTGTCGAAAACACTAATCATCAGCTAGGCGATAAATCAACCGAGAACTCTGATGCAAATGAGGATGAGGAACTGCTCAATGTTTACACTGAGCCGCGCGAGCAAAACAGTAAGTTGAATCCAGGACAAGTGTGTCGGCATGCGCTTACAATGCTATTCTCAGCGGCCGAAGCTCGTCAGGTACCGACTCACGGTGTGGACCAGGACCCAAATCCAGCGGAGTCTCGTGCCATTAGGACCGGTATCGGCTTCATTCATCGCATTCTCGGGGGTTTAAAGCGAGGTTTGGTCACTGAAAGGGAGGATTTCGATACCGAACCCATTTCACCGTTCCTTATTTGAACTTGTGATTACTTGCAAACTTGAACATCGACTGCTACCAGTGCATTAGATTTTTATTACTTTTCCAACCATAGCGCTCAGGTGAATATTGCTGTTCTAAAGCAGGTTTGAGATTCCCTGTATCGCTTCGCTCGGCCTCTGGAAAGAACTCCCCAAGATAAATTTGATGGTTGAATTGCATCCATAGACCGATCCACTCGGGCCTGAAATATTATTGGCACAAGGAGGGGTCTACGTCGCTGGGGGGTGTGTGGAACATTCCTTATCCATGCCCCACAGCCTGAGCTGAAAAATCGATGGGACCCCGAGGATTGGGCAATGTTGCCTAACATAACTGATCCGTTTCCCTTTTACCGCATAAAAAGGGGGTGGCGGTGCGCTCCTCCGGCCCGGATGAAGTCACCTTTCCACAGTGCCAGCGAGGAGTGTCCTTGGTCCGATGGTGGAAGCTGAGTGCCCGCTATCTTTCCATCCTGTCTTTCCCCTTACAGCTAGGCCTATATATAGGTGAATCGTGCCGAGCAGAGGTTGGGTTGAAAACGCGATGATGCCCGAAAAATTGATCGCCGCGCACAGCCTCGTTTTGCGCTTACATTCGTAAGCTTGAAGCTCGAATGGGCGTGAAGTGGCAAAGCCCGCTGGGCCCTTCAAGATCATCCTGCTCGTCTCCAACGTTGTCCTCTCCTCCTACTCCCTCTGCGCCCTCGTCTTCACCCTGCTCACGCGCGCATCCTCCTCTCGCCAACACCCCCGAGCTCGCCCTCAGCACGCTCGCCGCCACCTTTGCTTTGTTCGTCAGTTGAATCGGATACCTGGGCGTACTGAACGACCGCCCCTTTCTCGCGGTCTACACTGCCTTCGGTCTCCTCGTCGTTCCGGGGTACACCACCTACAAGCGCCGCACCCTCAACCTCGAGGCCAAGGTCAACCAGCAGTGGTTCCAGGAGCTCGGCGCCGCCGGCTGCCTCACCATCCAGTCCGTCTTGGGGTGCTGTGGGTACTTTAGCCCAGGCGACGGTCAGCGCGACGTGTTATTCGCGGAGTATACTGCCCGGGTGCAAGCAGCAGTTTTTGGAGTTTCAGGAGAAGGTGTTGACGAGGTGGTATATTGTTAGTTTTGGGTTGGTGCTGGTGCATATTGGTGCGTGGTGTTGCGTCGTCTCTCTGTTTTAACCTGACTCAAACTTCGGCGCTGCAGCAATAATGGCCGCCGGCCTCCCCTTCTCCAACAACGTCACCTACCGCTTCGGCAAGGGCATAATGCCAAAGGCTTATCGTCTCAGTCGCGAGGCGATGGCGGTTATTATGGAGCAGTATGCTAGGTGAGTCTTTTTATTATTCCCTTTTCCCTGCGGAGACGTGATTTAGCACGTGTGGGTTCTGCGAGTGCGCGGATGCGCGGCTCCATTCTACTACAGCGTTCTCGCCCTTCACACCCTTCTTCGTTCGTTTTCGCGAGCATTCTTCTTCGGCGTCCTCGCTCCCCTCCCTCTTTCTTGCTCCCCCCCTTCTTCTATCTACCCCAAACATCGCATTAAACTGACTGCGCGCACAGCCAACTAGCAGACCAATACGGCGCCGACGCCGCCGCGCACATGATCGCCAACAACTCGGGCAACACCGGTCCGCGCGCGCAGACGCATACGCGGGGGAGTGAGTTGAGTGGGTTGAGTGGGATGGGGAGTGGTGGGGGTGGCGGGTAGTGAGTGTTCATTTTTTTTGGCTTGGTTGCGAACCGCCCTCTTTTCTTCGACTCGATACCCATTCCCTTTTTTTCTTCCTCTTTCTATTCTATTCTTCGCATTATTCCCTTCTTTCTACCACCACATGTCCTGAGCCGCACGGCGTCCCCCTTCCTGTTCCTTGGCGTTATTCCTTCCTTCTATCACCACATTTTCTGCATTGAGCCGGGGAATACAGCCTTCCTTCTCTTCGCATTATTCCTTCCTCGTCCTCCCTCCGCTTTCTCTTCGTATCATTCCCGCCTTCTTAGCATCATTCCCGCCGTCCTTTCGCGCATTCCCTATTTCGACTCGATACCCATTCCCTTCTTCGTTTATCCCTTCCCCTCTTCGTTTATCCCTTCCCCTCTTCGTTTCTTCGTGTTACCCCTTCCTACTCCTTTCTTCGTCCCATTCCCTCCTTTCTTCACTTCTATTGGGTGCGCGGCGGGGCGTAGTGCGTTTTGCGTTGTCTTTCTTCGGTTGCTTTTTCTTACTTCTTCCTCCCCCCCTACGTTCCTTACTGACCTATCATCCAGCGCCCAAATGCCACCAAACCCCTTCTCCCCCAACCCCACCCCCGCCGCGTCCGCCTCGGACCTCAACCTCGCCGGCCCACGGCCGCACCAAGACGAGGAGGGGGACGAGGAGGGGGACGGGTATTCATATGGGTATGGCGGGGTTGATGAAGGTGATGAGCGAGGGGCCGGCGGGCAGCACGCGAAGTACGAGTCGTTGGATATCGGGGCGGCGAGGTTCTGAGTGTTTTTTTTTTTTTTGCTTTCGGTTAAAATCGCAGGAGCAGGTAGCTATAGAGCTCAGACATTCATTCATTGCTTTCGTTTTTCTTTACTTACACGTAGTTACATCGCACCACCTCGCATTGCAGTTTCTCCTATCGCATCGCATCGTATGTACATAGCAGACCCTCCTCGTAGGCAGAGGAGGTATGATATCCTTTATACCCATGCATTCCCGGTTCGTTCGTGAGTCGTGCAAGTGGGACCATCCTGTACTGTAAATGGTCGTCCAACTCCTGTGTTTGTCCGAAACGAACGCAGGACGATTCTTCGGGCGGACTCGGATGCACATTACCCAATTTGCAGATATATATCGTGTGTTCATGCAACTTTTCGGCGCGAGTTGAGGGTCAACACTTGGCGAAAAGGGGGTGGCGGTGTAACACGTGCTTGGGCCGGAAAGCCGTTGCATTTCTGTTCCTTGCCACTACGACGGAATTCGACAAATCTTGGGCTCAACGGCAGAACTGCAATACTTGGCTTGACTTGGATTCGATATGCTACTGGGACTGGGCCGCGCCAAGTCTTCCGCGAGGCTTTGGCGAGGCTTGCCGCGTCCAAGTTTTTAAAGCTTCTCAAAATTAATCTAGGGCTTGGGCTACCTGCTCTCTATCTTGCGACCTCTGAAGAGTGACGTGACCAAAGCCCACGCCTCTTTCTTACCGACCACCATCATAGACCACCGTGGCCATCAACTGTCCAGTCGGATTTCAGGGACTCGGACAGCTTCCCCTGCACATTTCCACCTCCATACCCGCTGCCCATCTCGACGTGTTTCTGAATGCGCAATAAACCCTAAGCTCCTCGATAATATTCTGATAGACTCTAAATTGCGGTCCATTTCGAGTTAGGCCTTGGGTTCTTTGCGAAGGTTTTCTCGCCGCTCGACCGGTCGTTGGATTGCCACTGGCACGGCATTGGACCTTGCGTACGCCCAAAGGCGCCCTTCCGTTTGCTAAGTTCCGCCTTCGACCCGACCCCGACCGCAATCCGCTTCCATGAGTGCTGCACCTAGCAGCTATGGCAAGATGTCCTCAAGATGGTGTTCTGCGTGGTCAATCGCGTGGAAAGTCGCTAGGGACTTCCTGAGGAAGAATGTTGCGCTTCGAATCTGCGGTGGATTCATGGCTGCGTGGTCTCCAAGTCCCGACTCGCGAAGATTTTACATTCAAATCTTTGAGCCAGTATCACTCCCTCAAGTCCCTGGATTGTCAAGTCCCGAGACCACGCAAGGATCCTTCTTGGCTTGTTAAGACTGCTTCGTGACTTACTTCAAAACGCTGCCTCGCGAAACCACGATTCGACGAAGCCCGCCGCCAAGTGGGATGCTGAGCCGGATTCACATCCAGACGCATCAAGAACTTACTGTAAACTGCCCCAAGATTTTCCAGGTTCGTCAAGCGCAAGAATTGAAGACTAGCGCATCGACCTCGGTGGGATAACAATCTCCTGTGTATCATCTTGACGAGACTACTGGCCGTGGGGCTCTTGCTCTTCCGTCAAGTGACTCAAATTCTCTGCAGACTGCCAGAATCGAAGTTCTCCTCGAGCCGACCAGCAAGCTGTTCTTCCTTGCCTGCCCGAATCGTCTTGAATGGATTCGACGCTTCTGAAAACTTCAACCCGATTCTGCATAACTACTCTTCGATCCAGCAATACAAACGTCCACCGCTCACCTCCACCTTTGGCTTCCCTACCACTAGATTTCTCGCAGCTCCCCAACGAAACCGTCTGAATCATTGCCTCAGTATGATTGGATTATTGGGCGCACAAGATCCTCCTTCAGTCGTCAAACCTTGAAGACGTGCCCGCTCCCTCGCGATCGCATGTTGCGTCTCCTAGTTTGAATCTGCTATTGATCTTACCTCTGCTCAACCACGCTCTCCTTTACTCCCCAAACTACTATACTCACACCGCTTGCGAACTCCCCGCATCTCTGTAACGAATAACCTCGGATGAATCCAGACCCGACCTCAAGATGCTAAATTCATGCCGGCTTCGATCCTCCCACGCCCAATCTCAGCTTAGCCATGGGCCCTTCAAGCCCGGGCCCAAGCCCAGGGTCGGGGGCTCTGAAAAATCCTGAGCCCGACCTTGAGCCCTAGTTGGGCCCTGGTTAGGGTCGGGTCGGGTTGGGCTCAAAAGCCCGGGCTTGGGCTCGGGCTCGGGCTCAAGCCCTGACCCGGAACATCACTAATCTCAATATGAGACTGCAACGCACCTTGGAATTTTCCCGCCGCAACTTTGCCTCGGATGTTCTCTGCGTGGAGCTCAGTGTCTCACAGTTGAAGAAGACCAATGTCACTCGGGGCTCCATTTCAAATCGAATCCTTGCCGACAAAAATGACTAGCTATCATCAGTATTATGCTGTGATAATCTTACTCTTCCGGCCACCGCATGTCCAAGGTTCGTATTCATCGTCTTACTCCACCGCATCACTCCAAGTACCAAACTGAAACGAATCTTCCGCGCCCTCGCCCATTTCTCCCGGATTGTCCCCCGTCAGCAAACTGCCGCTTCCTGCCCGAAATTAGCTGGCGCTGGTTTCGCTCGGTAGGCTGCTGCGATTTACCAAACCACAAACAAACCTGCGGCCGGACTTGCTACAACTAAGTTCGCCTACCCCTTTAGCTCTACCAAAATACGCTGGTTCAATTGCCCCAAACTCAGCCTGTGATTTTGCATTATTCATCAATTTATCCAGGACCAACGTAAAACCTAGGCGTCGGCGGAGTTTTGCAAGTCTGACAACTCCTCTGACACTCGGCGAAACCTTCGCACACTTTGTATAACGTCGATAATGCGTTCATTCGAGCCGTCGCTCACCGCCTTGTTGCGATGCCGTGAGAACCGAGCACTGGCTACAGCTGATGTCCTATTTTAGTCGCTTCTTACAGCGCTCAAAGCTGTTCCCAGCGCTTATTCTCTCTCCCTTCCCCACCTCCACCATCCCCGTCCGCGAGCATCTATGGACACCGGCACGTACTCAGACGACGAACACACTCCTCCCTCAAGCCCTGAAGACCCCATATACACAGCGTGAACTCTTTCGAGTCCTCGCTTGCACGGTGCCTCGTGGCTTACGCCCCCTGCTTCAGGTCCGGGGGCGGTATGTTTGCAGGCTCGCAGTACTTCTCAATCGGCGGAGGGACGTTCAATAACACCACAAATAATTTTCATCCACCCCTGGCCGAAGCTCCAAGTAACTGTTATCGCAAGTTCCCCTCACCAACGATGCTGAGTATTGAGTAGATTTCCGGATGATTCCGATGGGGGATATTGACCTTCAACGGGAGGTAATGGTAAATGAAAGGTCGGGAGTTATCGACCGCCGACCTGGACGCGAACACCGCTGTGTTCGGCGGATGTACGCTGCTAACTTGAAGATCGACGGTCTAAATACAGACTTGACCGTCACCATGTACGAAGGCGATGGTGCTGAGGAGGTGTGTCAATTCTATTCTGTTTTATATAGTGTTTAACCTCGACGTCGCAGGTATGGCAGCAACACGTCAAGATGTATATGTCTCTTCGGTGAGCTGTGGTCGGTTTTCCCTGAGTGTCGTGCTCAAATCGACCTCAAGCCACCCGAATATTGTCCAAATGTATGGGACCGCTAGGTCAGATGCCATGTATGCGACAATATTCCACGGCGGTGCGACTCTGCGTGCAATCGCTGTTATGGATGTTCACGCATGATTTAGACCTGATCCCATTTCAGCAATTCCTGGCCTCGGCTTCACCTATCATAACCGTGTACATCTATGCATGCTATGTGTGTATCTCCATCTCTTTTCCATGTTCAACATTAATCTCTGCCCTTTCTGCAAGGTCACCGAGTGGGAGGTAACTGGGTTAAACCATCCTTGGGAAAAATTGGGCTTCATTGTCACTAACTCGGTCATACGGTCTTAGCAGGCTCACGATTATGTGGGGAACAAGAGCAAGGAGTATTCGGAGATCCACTCCACGTTGTGGATACGCCATTCGAATGGCCGGCTCTGTGCAGACTTCAGCCCTCAGCCGGATGTCCCGAATCTGGACATTCCCTTTTTGTATACTTCTTACCCCAGGTATCACCCACCCGTCAATCCTTCTTTGGATCCAACAAGCCAGGAGGCCGCGGCGATTCATTGTCTGAAACTTGAGGAATATCACGATATATCCGCATTCACTCTACGCCGACATCGATCTGGCCACGTTTCCAGCTTCGCAACGATTTCTTTTGGAGCTGTCATTGTTCTTCCCCAAAACGGTCAGCTTGAGGAAGGTGCTGAGATTGCATACCTCCCAAGGACAGAATTTCTTAGTTGGGGTTGGCACCTTGGCAAAGAAAGATTGAGCAGAAAGCTGATGGAGAATGATTGGAACCGGTATGGATTCAGTCCTTCGTCGATGCTGTGAACTAATCGTCTCATGACACTGTGGTAGTTTCGACGCCAAGGATGTGTGCGACGACGCACTCACATACAGTGTGGACTTTTACGGACACTCCTATGTCTGGCTCACACAAGCAAATTACATCTTCAGTCGCCTTCAAATCACATCCCATTTAGAGGATTATGGTATGGGCTGTGTTTTGCCGTTGAAATTATGTCGTAAATCCATTTTCAAACAGTTGTCGTGAACACGGTTAGGTTTCAAATTACAATCGGGAACACGAGGGAGGACACTCCACCCGGCTATCTCTTCCTCTGTCCGACAACCAATTTTCAAACTGGACCATCATCTTTCAGCTGGCCCGACTGTCCAGCGTATTGGTCTCTCGACCCGTCAGGTGTTGACCGTCTCACCACAGAGGAGGCAACACAGCTCGGGCTCCCCTCTTTTCAACTGACTACAACAATTGAGGGATTCTCGTGGGACACGAGTGTCTACGCTGGCCTTCGTCAATTCCACCGAGCAAAGGGATTCGATCCAGATAGCCAGGATGTTGCTCGACATATAGGACACGATCTATATCAATTATCTCGGGGGGTAAATTCTCCCTTTGCCCACAGTGAGTCGCCCATTGCAGCCAAAAGTTCCATTGCCTCTGATCTGAGATCTGATATCCCAAGTGGAGGAAGATGGCGAGGACGAGGAAGATGGATTGGACAATGGTACCGATGGAGGAGAGACCGACGATGATTGGGAGGATGCACAGAGTTCGGTAGAAGTGGAGCAGGATGGTACGAAACACGATTCTGCCTGTCAACAATGCTAATCATTAGGTAGGCGACAAATCAACCGAGAACTCTGATGCAAATGAGGATGAGGGACTACTCAATGTTTGCACTGAGCCGTACGAGCAAAACAGTAAGTTGAATCCAGGACAAGTGTGTGTGTGCATGTGCTTACAATACCATTCTCAGCCGAAGCTCGTCAGAAACCGGCTCACGATGTGGACCAGGATCCAAATCCAGCGGAGCTCCGTGTCCTTAGTGCCGGCGGTAGTGGCTTCATTCACCACATTATCGGGGGTTTACAACGAGGGTTGGCAAGGGGATTGGTTATCGAAACCGAGAATGTTGATGCCGAGCCCATTTCACCGTTCCTTATTTGAACTTGTCATTCCTTGCAAACTTGAACATGGACTGCTGTTGTCAAGGGGTACCCGCCAGAGAATGCCGAGACACCGGCTAGGTGGGTGCCTCCCCCGGCCGACCCCTTACTTCACTTTTTGGAAAAGTTGCGGAACCTTTCAAAAACACGTTTGCGAGGGTCAGAAAAAAATGGGTTTTTTTGGTGTTACTACTCAAATGAGGTGAGAGTTTTTTGAACCTCGGGGTGCTGGTAGGTGCTGGTAGTTGGCCTAGAACACTCACAATAAGCCCTCGTTGATGAATTGATCTACCTCCAAAATGTCCCTAAATGCGTGAAATGTTGTCTGAAATCTATTTTTGACCACTTTCCCAGGCGGAATTACCCGATTAGGCAAACACGTGATCATTACGACAGTCAGTCTCCCCCCAGCGAATCCTTAATTCAATTTTTGAACTCCGTGTAGGAGATTTTTTCTGCGGGTACCCCTTGGCTGTTGTATTAGATTTTCCAACCGCAGCGCCCACGTGAATATTGCGGTTCTAAAGCAGGTTCTAGTTTCCCTGCATGGCTTCGCTCGGCCTGCGAATTGAACTCTCAAGAGAAATTTGATGGTTAAATTGCATCCATAGACCGATCCGCTCGGGCCTGAAATACTATTGGCACTAGGAGGGGCCTACGTCGCCGGGGGGTGTGGAGAACATTCCTTATCGAAGGCCCCACAGCCTAACCTTGAAATATCGATGGGACACCGAGGACTGGGCAGCGTTGCCCAACGTAACTGACCGTTTCCTTTTAGCAGATCAAAAGGGGGTGGCGGTACCCGGTCCGGAGAGCCGCCACCTTTCTACAGTGCTAACGACGAGGGTCCTTAGTCGAAGGCTGAGACTGAAGCCGCTATCTTACTCCTATCGATCCTTCCCTTTCCCCCTTACACTAGTACTGGGTGAATCATGCCGGGGTGGAGAATGGTTGAAAGTTCGATGATGCCTACAGCGAAGAATTGATCGCCGTGCACAGCCTTGCTTAAGCTCAAATGACGTAAAGTGGCAAACGCGCTTTCAACCAGCAGTGGTCGCCCACGCTCTCCTCCTCGCCCTCGTCTTCTCCCTCCTTACCTACATTCACACCCTCAAGAACGCGCACCCTCCTCGTCGCCAACACCCCCGGGCTCCGTGACGCTCGCCGCCGCCTTTGCCCTGTTCGTCAGTCTGATAGGATACCCCGGCATCCTGCCTTTGCTTTCTTCCCCTTCCTCCTCTGGATCGCCTTCGGCCTGCACATCGTTCCAGGCTACATTACCTACAAACGCCGCACGCTCAACCTCGAGGCCAAGGTCAACCAGCAGTGGTCCCAGGAGCTTGGCGCCGCCGGCCGCCTCATTGTTGCTTTCTTCAAGTTCTTTCTTCCGTCGCTTCTTCTTTCTTCTGAGACCCGGGGCCCGCCTGTGTGGCGTTGCGTTCCTTTCTTCTTTCCTTCTTCCGGTGTTCCTCCCTCCCTCCCTTCACCTCGATTCTACCTCGCTCTTTCTGCGTTTCCTTCCACGCGTCATACTAACCAACCCCACAGCAATATGGCCGCCGGCCTCCTCTGCTCCAACCACGTTACCTACCGCTTCGGCAAGGGCATGATGCCCAAAGCTTACCGTCTTAGTCGCGAGGCGATGGCGGTCATTATGGAGCAATATGCTAGGTGCGTTGGGTTCTCTTCTTCTCTTTATTTTTCTCTTTACTCTTTTTTTGTTTCATTTGCGTTATTTTTTGCGGAGGGTGTTTGTTTTGTTCTTACGGCGGGGTGTGCTTTGTGTCGCGGATACGCACACTTCTTCGGCATTCACGCCTCCCTTTCCTTCTTTCACCTTATCCTCGTTAGGTTTCCGCCCTGCCTTTCCGTGCCCCACCCTTCGCTTCGAGGGGCTGGGAGCGCGGAGGGTGCGTTGTTTTGAAGATTTGCCTTGTTTTAAACGGAGCGTCGACGGCGCAGTGGAGTCGTGTACGATGTTCGTTGGTTGGCGTTCCTTCGTACCAGCGGCACCGACACTGGCGCGCGCGCGCGCGAGCTTCGCCTGACGACGTGTCTTCCCTCCTCGTATTCCTCCCTCGTATTCCCTCCTCGTATCCCTCCCTCGTATTCCTCTTATCCCTACTTTCTCCTTCTAACCCTCGATCCTTCTACTTTCAATCCATGTTCCCTTCTAACCCTCCTTCGTTCTACGTTCTCCTTTTAACCCTCGATCCTTCTATTTTTAATTTATTCCTCCCTCATTCCTCTCCTTACCCTAAAAAATCGAATACTAACCCCGCCCCCCCTCCAGCCAACTAGCAGACCAATACGGCACCGACGCCGCCGCGCACATCATCGCCAACAACTCGGGCAACACCGGTCCGCGCGCGCAGATGCATACGCGGGGAAGTGGGTTGAGTGGGTTGAGTGGGTTGAGGAGCGGGCACGGGGGTGGGGGTGGCAGCGGGGGGTAGTGAGTGTTTTCTTTTCTTTTTTTGACTTTTTTGTCGGTGAAACGCCTTCCTGCCCTCTTTCTTGTTCCTTTCGTGTTCCTTGCTTTGTGTTCATTTCTTCGTCTTCCCCTTTCTTCCTTCGCGTCATTCCTTCCTTCTACCCCGACATTCCCTTCTTTCTTTCTACCACCACATTTCCTGGGCAGCACGGCGTCCCTCGGGGAGATCTGGGCTCGGCTCTGGGCTCTACCCGATCCAGTCGCTAGTTCCTCGCCCGGTGCCGGTGCCTCGGAGCCGTGTACCTTCCTCGTCCTATCACCTATTATTCACATCATTCCTTCCTCCTTCCTTTAATCCTCCTCGGTTGCGCGGCAGGGAGGAGTAGGGAGTTTTGTTTTTGTTCCCTTCCTTTCTTCGTTTGTTTTTCTCTTTGCATTCTCCCCTTCGTATCATTCCTCCGAAGAATACTAGGAAATTAATACTTCCTCGTATTCTTACTTTATCCTCTTTTCTATGGCTGCGTTCCCTGCGCCGAAAGGGGACGATGTTGCTTCGGGCACATATGTCCAGCCCGGCGCCTTTCGGCCCAGGGAATGCAGCGTATCTTGCGTCCTTCGTATCCCTCCTTCGCATCGTTCTTCTTGCATTCTCCCCCATATTAACTCCCTACTAACACCCCCTTCCTCCCCAGCGCCCAAATGCCACCAAACCCCTTCTCCCCCAACCCCACCCCCGCCGCCTCCGCATCGGACCTCAACCTCGCCGGCCCGCGGCCGCACGAGGACGGGGACGAGGAGGGGGACGGGTATTCGTATGGGTATGGGGGGGTCGAGGATGAGAATGACGGCGGAAATGGTGGAAGAGGGGGAGGAAGGGGGGGAGAGCATGCAAAGTACGAGTCGTTTAATATCGGGGCGGCGAGGTTCTGAGTTTTTTTCTCGCTTTCGTTTTCCTTTCTTTTCTCTACATACCTCATACATACTCACTTACATCGCATTCGCATGGCATCGCACCACATCGCACTGCAGTTCCTCGTATCGTCTCGTCTCGTATGTACCTAGCTAGCAGACGCTATTATACCGTTGATATCGTTGATACCCCATGCGTTCCCGGTTGTGCGTAGGGTGCCGGAAAACCTTCATTTAAATTGTTCGTCCTGCGTAAAACAAAGCATAAATGTTGAGGAGCAATTTTGTCCGAGGGTGAATCCGGATGCATGTTACCCGAGTTCCAGATATCAAATATCGCGTGCTTTAAACTCTTTTCGCGCGCGAGTTGAAAAGTTGGCGAAAAGGGGGTGGCAGTGTAGCACGTGCTCGGACCGGGGGCCGGTGCTTTTCTGCCACCACGACGGCGAGGTTTGTCAAACCTCTTTCGGTTCAACGGTACTGTAGTTCTTGTTTCGTCTTGGCTTCGATATGCTGCTGGGGCTGGGCCGCGCCAAGTCTTCTGCGAGGCTTGCCGCTTTCAAGTAACTTTCGAGTTTTCAATCCAGGGCTTGAGCTACCCTGCTCCCTATCTCGCGACGACGTGGCCAAAGCCCGCACACAGCTGGCTGCTCTCTTCCTTCCTTCCTTCCCACCACCACAGACCACCGTGGCCATCGATGACTCGCATTCCATGGGCTCGGACACAGGGCCTCCCCTCATTTCCATCCATAACCACTGCCCATCTCGACCAGATAGGCCTGCGTGTTCTCCCTTACAAAACCACCCGCGCGCTCTGCCCCGGCAGCGCGCTCACTAATATTTCAAAGTACGGCCCCCTCACCTCATACGTGACCTGCACCCTCCCTTTTCCTTTTCTTGTTCACCGTTCAGAAATCAAGAAATAACCTCAAAATAAGCTCTCTCGAGTGGACGCGTTTAGTCCCAGTTTCGAAATGAAATATTTTGTTCTGTGAATCTATCTCAGCAGCGTTGAAGTTGACGTGATATTCGGAGGAGCCAATATGCATGCGATTGCTCGGCGTACTTGCCGGTTTGGGAACACCCCCTATCTGGCGAGTGGGTAACGCGTCGTGACATGTGTCTCACATTAGAGTGCATCTGCAGCTCGTTTTCAGAGTTTTTCTGCGAGATCTCAGAAAATGATATGCGAATCTCGGGTAATTCTCACGGAAATAATTTTGAGCAGTCTCGCGCAGAAAAAAAACGTTTTTTGGCGGCTGATACACTCTATTGTGCCAGGCGCTCGCAGCATTTTTCCCTCAAACACCGCAAGCAAATTGCAATGCTGCTCTTGTGCAACTGTCAATCTAGGAAACCACGTTGAAACCACGACTTCGCCACGAGGCCACACTGCTACAAAACGCGCGCACCGCTCGTTCCACCTCATCGTCTCATCGAATCGCCCTGGGCCCACTATGTTCTTCTGGATATTTCTCATCCTCCTCTCCAGGCAATTGGGGCTAACTCAGGGACACCCAGATCTTTTTGCCCGTGCTTCGACAGAGGCCTCGTGCGATTGCACAATTAACAGCTGTCGGTCACTTTTTGACATTGTCTGGGGATGTCTCGCCACGATCTTTGCATGCACCTGGGTCGCTTTGCACCAGAACGTCCCGGACCCCGACTTGGGATGGTTTTCCCTTCTGCTGCGGAAAATCAAGATGATGCTGGTGACCATAATTGCTCCGGAGGTGATCGTGACTTTTGCCGCACGGCAGCTCGTTTCTGCACTCCGTATTTCCCGAGGCAAGGATTTCTGTTGTACCATGGGAGTTAAGTCTTATACTGATTCACCACAGAGTTCAATGTTTCGAAAACACATGGATTCTTCTGCACCATGGGAGGTTTTGTGTCCAAAGAAGGAGACCCAGTTTCAAGAGACGAAGAAATCACTGTGTATATGTCGGCCATCCAGGCAGTCAAGGAGGCAGATATCCTGGACAAGAGCAAGGGTGATGCACTTTCCAAAGGCATAGCTCTCGCACAGGCTCTGTGGTTTGTGACACAGTGTGTGGCTCGTGCCTTTCAGCACCTCCCTATCACCGAACTCGAGGTTGCGACGCTGGCCTTTGCTGTCATAAGCACCTTCATCCGCTTACTGTGGTGGTGGAAACCACTTGATGTCCAGCAGCCTATCATTGTGGTCAGACACAATATCGAGTTGGATCTTGATCCGCTTGAAGGAAGAGATAATGCTGTGAGGACATCCACACCCAACTTCGCCACCAAGCTCTTTGACATGATCGTCAACATGATCGGTGGAGAACATAACAAGTACTCCCCACTCTCCTCCAGAGATGACAACAAACTTGCAAACTTTGCAAGCTTTGCAGGGGTCTTTGGTGTTGGCACTATCTTTGGTGGTATTCATTGTGCAGCGTGGAATGCACCCTTTCCATCTGTGGCTGAGATGTGGACATGGAGAATAGGCTCTGTGTTCATCGCTGCATATCCAATCCTGACCACACTCCTTCAATCTGTTATACGGTCCTCGATACCCTCGATACCAACCTTTATGACACTGTCATTACCCGGCTCATTGCTTTCTCGCTCATCGGGATTGTGCCCTACACCCTCTGCCGACTCATTCTCATCATCCTATCCTTCACCACGCTGCGACAACTTCCCCAAAGTATCTTTGTGGATGTTAACTGGAGCAATTACATTCCCCACCTCTAGGTTCACTACAATTTGTACTATGTATGTTTAGTAATTTAATTTTTTCTGTCCCTCCACTGGAAAGCAAATACAGGGGACAAAGACCCAGGCACATGATTTTTATGTGCCTTAAATGTACATCTGCCATAATTAACATGCACCATCCAGATATTCAGGACCTTGCTCGACATCTGGGGTGTCCGCTTTATGAATTATCCCGAGATAAGGATCATCTCTTCCCCAATGGTGAGTGGGCCATATCAATCAAACCCTGCATTTCATTCTGATGTTCGTTCTACTTTGCAAGTTGGGGAGTTGTATCAGGACAGGCAAGTTGAAGCTTGTGCCCAATCACAAGATGCGTCGCGCGATGATGGTAAGTCAAGGGTGAAATGTATACAAGCTGCGCTACCTTTGCTCACAATACAATCAGATCACTCAGTGACTTCCGCTCACATGCAACGAGTTGAAACTACGCCCGACAGCGAGGATCTGGAGGCGGATTCGGAGCCTCAAATTCCCGACAACCGTGGGACAGGTGGTAACTTCATTCATCGGTTCTTCTGGGGGTTACACCAAGGCATAGAGACTGAGATCAAGAATGTAGATACTGGTTCTATTTCACCGTTTCTAGTTTGACTTCAGTGTTCCTCCATTTTCCCTCTCGACATTGAATTAACATATTCTTGAGACACGATCCTCGGGGTTGGGGCTCCACTGCCGCCACCAGGAGATAAGATTTATATGCTCCTGCAACCCAGGAGATAGTCCAGCTTGACAACTTCGGTGGAACAAATAAAAGGAGTTAACCGACGGCCAGAATGTTGCGATGTAGTATGTATCAGAGCTTCATAGATCTACTACGGGGGAGGAGGTGAGATTCCATGGTATCCGTCAAACTGCGAAGGTTTTGTGCCACCAGATTCCCGAAACCCAAACCCTTTTCACCTTTGAGCTTGAACCGTGAGAATGTAATTGTCGCCGGCTGATCGGATGGACCGGCAAATTCTCGGCATGCGCGAGAAATGGTTCAAATTTGGCAACTGAAAGCAAATAGCAGGTTTATGAACGCTGCTTCCGTAAATACGGGTATGATATACGAATCTGATTCTGGCTTTGTGGTTGGCCGACCTTGCCGTTAAGCGAGGGTAGCAATATTCCCACGGTTCGATGTGGGTGTTCATTTTTCATGGGTCAGCACATGTGACATGTCATTGCTAGCTCTCTGGTACAGATCAACGAAGATAGGGAAAAAATCGAACAAAGATAGATAGATGTGCTGGTTCTAGTGGCTCAGGTCTCCGCGCAGTACATGAAAAAGTGACTGAATAGGCTGTGGTGTTCTATCAAGCATCCTGCCAACCAAGTTCACGCTCATGGTGCGGTTTCGGAGGTACATATGTTTGAACATTGCGTCTGTGGTGTTTTCAACTGACCTTCGGTCTTCAACTCAGGATAACATACCTGACCTCCATGGACCCTGGAAGAATCATAGGTACGTCTTACCCCATCCCATCGCTAATTCCTCAGGTAGAACTGGGATTCGGGCATCTCGGGGATGCGTTCCGCCCTCGAGTTTACCCTGGATCTCGACTTGAGGTGTGTTCATTTCGGCGCTGAGGTGCTCGACGGCATGGATAATCATTTGTTGGGGTAGGCTCCAGTTTTCAGTAGTTTGGCTCCGGTCTCGCGGACTCTCCCACGGTTCAACCAATTAACCTCTAGATCCTCGTCGTAGTATTCCGGCGGGCCTTCATCAATTCCGAAGTCGTTTTTGCTGTATTGGATTGAACTGTGTTTTGCGGCCTTCGATCTGTTCCAGGACCCACACAACCTTCGTGAGTTCTGCTTCAAAGCTCCTGCGCGCTGACTCTTCTTCGTCAAAGCCTTTTAGATCGAAGAACTTCAGTTCGACTTCATGATCAACCTAGCTGTGGTTCAAAAGTAATACTCTGCATCACAAGACTCCCTCTCATATCCTCTGTTTCTTCCTTTTCAATCACTTAGTTCTCAGCTGTGCGTCGCAGTTCCAACCACCTCCGCGCAAATTTGACTCGAGCAGAGTTAAGCTTCGAATTCAATATTTTAATTCATTCAAACTCATCCAGTTCAATACTTACTGAGCCTCGTTTAGTTCACCAGACTTTGCTGCTGTTCATTCACCCTGTGTCCAAAGAAAAAGAAAAAATCAGTGGCGCCGCGGCGCATTCAAACTGCGAGTAGACCAGCTTCAGTGTATTCTGGGAACTTCCCTTGATCTCTTCATCAATCCCAGTGTCTGGCCTACACCCCACCCGCGCCGGACGAATACCAGTCGTACTCTCTGAGCGGGTTTGAATTCAATCCCAGCGCCGCGCCGCATGAGTTGAACGCGGTCGCGAAAGAGTGGTGAGCGAAGAGGGGGTGGCGGTGTAGCACGTGCTCGGGCCGGAGGGCCGTCGCCTTTTTCTTCTTGCCACCACGACGGCAAATTCATCAAACCTTGGGCTCTTTCAGCAGAGCCGCAAATTGCTTTCGTACTCTTGGATTCGGTATGCTACTGGGCCGGCCGCCCGGCCGCAGCAAGTCTTGGGTCTGAAGCTTGCCTTGGATGCCGTGACTCTCGTCTCACGGCCACGTTCTGAATTTCTACTCTGGCTTGGCTGTGCTTCCTCTGGCTCCCTGCGAAATGTCGCGTTGAAATAGTCCAGCGCTTCCGCCACCTCGCTGATAACCGGCGCGGTTCTGCAAAACTCTCGATGACCTGGGCGCTGTAACTTTCCTGTCAGTATCCTCCATCCTACACCTCTCAATCCGTCGGTGATGTGCCAATGTCCTTCCCGCTGCGAATCTTCGACACTTGGGTATTCGGAGCTTGCCTCGCCTCGTCCGGTTCCCGGGCTCGATTGGCAATTTCTGACACAAACAACCGCTCGCCAGATCATTTGCGCTCTGTTCGATTCGTTTGTTCGTATTCGAAAGTTAACCTGCACGCGCAGCATCGACGGTTCCCCGCCCCACATTTCAAAATGTGGGCTCCGAAATGGCCCGGAAATCAAAAGCAAATTCAAAACAATATTAATACTGTGCGCACACACGTTGGGCCCGGAATTTAGAATCTCCCTCCGCACACACCGGTAACTTTCTACGGCGAACGGTATTCAACCTCGGTCCACCCACGACTTTGGACCTGGGCTAGCCACGTACTCCGACGGAACGAGAACGTCAGCGCCGCGTCGATCTCTGGAGACTGGAATCTGACAATAGATGCGTGGTATCTTTCCGTTGTTCCGTGTTTTGGGCAGGCGCATCGTGACCTTGAAAAAGGAACCGACTCTTCGCGCATCACGAGACCTTTTGAACTCGGGGCGGCGAGCCTCGACCCAATCAGCAACTTACAACTGCACGGCACCAGCAATACAAATATGGACACTTACTACCGGGAGCTGGCCAGCCGAAGTTGGTATTGTTGGTATTTTCACATGAAACTTGAATGCTAGGCAAGATCCCCCTGCGCTCGCAAGCGAATTGTGACGCGGACTTCTCTCTGGGCTTGAAGGTGAGCTTGCTCTCCCGGTACTCCTGGCTCCATCCTTTGTATATCTCAATCCGCGGTAATCTGATTCACCAGCTGCGATCCCGCCGATATTCGACAACTCGTTCTCCCCCTGGCCGGTGATTCTTCTGAGGTGCCCAAATTAATCTCAGGTACCAATAACTCCCTCCCCTATCCAGGCTACTACTACTCGCGCTTTGATACTCAGTCTCAGTGGGCCAAACAAAAAAAATCCCCGCACTCCGCATCGACGTTCAAACCTTGGAATGAATCCGACCACGACTCTCGAGCGATATCTCACGTTGCCCTGCTTCCTACTTGGCAATCCCGCATCGCACCCCAATTCTAGGCCCGACATACAGTAGATAAAAACAGGAAGTGCTCCTTGGCGTCGCGACTTTCGATTTGGGGGTGTGTAGCAAGGACTCGGCCAGGAGAGTTGTCGCCCAATGTCTACTCTTTGCCACCAGCTCACTACTAGAGCGAATTCTCTTTGAGCTACACATCAAGCTGGTGGTTGCTGCACTGGAGTCCAGTGACTTTGCTGGGTCCACGAACTCTTTCCTCGCTCTCAATCGCACTTGTACTCGTAGGGCGCTCGATTTCGCTCATGCCGCCGCACAAAATCACCAGCGCTTTCGTGGTCGGCATAAATATCTTGTATGCAGGACAAAGTCTTCTTCAGCTGCACTCCTTGTAATGGTGCGTCTCCCTGAAGTCGACGTGTAGATTCAACCATCAAATCCGAGCTTGCCCACCGCCCTTCGGATGTCCTGTGGGTTTTATCAGCTGTGCTACGCTGCACCGAAATGTCCAGAATTCGCATCGCCTAGCTTATTCCTCGCTCGAGCAAATTTGGAATCCCCCTCGGCGAGTTTCAATCGCCCACTACAACGTATAATAGGTATTAACCTCTAACCAAATTGTACCTTTGAAAAGCAATCCTCGGTGGGTCAATGAACAGACCTTCGCTTCGCCGAAGTGCAGAAAGCTGACCAGTAGTACAGGTTTCTTCGCCTCGAACTGAATGCTTGACGACAGAAATGACTAAACTGCTTGTTAACCCGCGAGTATAGTCTCATGGGGTCGACCGAGATTACGCGCCGAGCCCTATTAAATTCTTCGGTTCAAGCCTTCAGGGGACAGGGGTAGCAGTGCAGCACGCGTACGTGCTTGGACCGGAGAGCGTTACCTTTCTCTTTGCCACTACGACCTTGACCAGGATCAAACCATGACAGCAAATTCGGTGAAACCTCCCGGGAATCCTTGGGTTCCTACGCGGCAGAAACACAATCTGCCTGGGTATGCTACGCCACTGGGGCCAAGCCACTCCAGATATTATAATTCGTTACTCCCGCCCTACCAGCTACCAGCTCCCACCCTCCAAGTTCTGTGGAGGATTCTCGTTGTCTGCAACATATGTCACTGCAATTTTCTTCCAACGACTTCCACTGACTTTCGGAAGTGGGCGTACGCGCGTCACCGTGGAATGATTAACGTTACTAGTCGCTTTACAGTTCAATGCCTTTGGGCTATCGTGCGAGCCGAATATTTGAGACCTGAAAAGAACCTCGGACTCCCGCCTCACGGTCCATGGCCGAACCTGAGGTCGCTCCCTTTCAGCCAGGAGTTCTCCCTGTCCCCACAACGACTTGACCGCGTTCATTTTCCCACCGTCTGGTTGCTATGTTCAGTAATGGCTGATCTTCTATTTTAGTCACCTGCCTGCCGCGACAGCCTCCGAATCTGTCCAAGGTGTGGATACTCTCTACTCGTGGCTCACTTGGTGCTTCACCTGGAATTCGATGCTCCGAGAGAAATAACTAAAGTATAGGTCACTTTAAAAAATCTCCGCGCCCTCACCCCCTCGGAATGTCCTCGGTCAGCCGCCAAGACTGCGCTTCCCTTCGCTGCAGGTGGTATACCGCAATGGTTTCCTCCAACTTTCAAAGCACGCACAAAATTCTGGTCACACTCGCAACGACTTTGTACTTAATGCCCAGATAGCCGCCTCCTTTAATTCCCGAAAATTACCCAAAAATCAACCTGTGCGACGCCGACAACGCGTTCATTCAAGCCATCGCTCGCCGCCTTGTTGCGATGCCGTGACAACCGAGCAGCTCAACAGCTGATGTCTTATTTTAGTCGCTTCTTACAGCGCTCAAAGCTGTTCCCAGCGCTTACCCTCTCTTCCTTCCTCACCTTCACCATCCCAGTCGACGAACATCTATGGACACCGACACTTACTCAGACTACGGATACATCCCAACCCCGTCTCCAGAAGAGCCTATGTACACATCGTGAGCTCTTCCGAATCCTCACTTGCGCTGCCTCGTAGCTTACGCCCCCACTCCAGGTCTGGCGACGGCATGTTTGCTGGCTCGTGGAACTTCACCATCGGCGGAGGGACGTTCAACAATAACAACACCACGAATAATTTTCATCCGCCCCCGGCCGAAGCTCCAAGTATCCTTCATCGCGAATTCCTTTCACTATGACTGCTGAATATTGGGTAGACTTTCGCATGATCCCAATGGGGGATATCGACCTTCAACAGGAACTAACGGTGAACGAAAAGTCGGGGATTATTGACCGCCGGCTTGGACGTGAACGACGCTGCGTTCGGCGGGTGTATTCTGCAAAAATCGACGGCCGAAATACCACCTTGACCGTCGCGATGTACGAAGGCGATGGGGCAAAGGAGGTGTGTGACCTTGAACCTCTTTTGTTTTTACATGTGCTGTCTGACCTCGATGTCGCAGGATTGGCGGCGAGATGTGAAGAGATATATGTCTCTTCGGTGAGCTGTGGTCCGTTTTCCCTCTGTGTCGCGTTCAAGATGACCCCAGTCACCCGAACATTGTTCAAATGTATGGGACCGCTAGATCAGATGCAATGTACGCGACAATATTCCACGGCGGTGAGACTTTCGCTTACAATTATCGTCCTGGAGGTTCATTCTTGGACGAATTAGACTTGATACCACTCCAACTCGTGGCGTCGGCTTCGCCTATTATGAGGGTGTATATCTCTGCATGCTATGTATGTATCTCCATCTCCTTTTCATGTTCAACACTTATCTCTGCCCTTTCTGCAAGGTCACCGAGTGGAGGGTAACTGAGTTAAACTATCCTTTGGGCTTTATTATCACTAACTCGGTCATACGGTCTTAGCTGGCTTGCGATTATGTGGAAAAGTCGCCGTACTTCTGCAATAGCAGGGATGTGTATTTGGGGATCGACTCCACGTTGTGGATACGCCGTTCGAATGGCCGGCTCTGTGCAGACTTCGGTCCTCAGCCGGATAGCAAGAATATGGGTGTCGAATTTCTTTATAATCCTTACCCCAGGGAATATCACCCACCCATCACTCCTTCTTTGGATCTAACAAGCCAGGAGGCTGCGGCTATTCATTCTCTAACACTTGAAGAATATCACCATATATGTTGGTATACTCTAACCCGATATCGATCTGTCTCCGTTTCCAGCTCCGCAACGATTTTTTCTGGAGTCTTCCTTTGGCTCAAAAACGGTCAGCTTGAGGAAGGTGCTGAGATTGCATACCTGCCAGGGCAACAATCCTCTGCTGGAAATTGGTACCTTGGGGAAGAAAGGTTGGATGGAGTGCGCATGGAGAATAATTGGACCCGGTATGGATTCCTTCGTTGATGCTGTGAACCAATCGTCTCATGTCCATGTCATAGTTTCGACGCCAAGGGTGTGTGCAACAGTGTACTTGCATATACTCTGGATTTCCCAGTTGTTTACTGGACCAACTGGCTCACACAAGCAAATTACATCTTCAGCCGCCTTCGAATCACATCCAATCTAGAGGATTATGGTGTGCCTTGTGTTTTACCATTGTAATTATGTGTTGAATCCCCTTAAAACAGTTGTCGTGTACCGTGTCAAGTTTCAAATCACAATCCGGACCACGAGGGAGGATGCTCCACCCGGTTATCTCTTTCTCTGTCCGACGACCGACTTTCAAACTGGACCGTCGTCCTTCAGGTGGCCGGACTGTCCAGCATATTGGTCTCTCGACCCATCAGGTGTCGACCGGCTCAGCACGGAAGAGGCAACACAGCTCGGGTTTCCGGCTTTTCAGCTGACTATCGAAATTGAGGGAGACTCGTGGGACACGAGCGTTTACGCTGGCCTTCGTGAATTCCACCAAGCAAAGGGATTCGATCCAGATAGTCAGGATGTTGCTCGACATATGGGATATCCGCTTTATGAACTATCTCAGGAAGTGGATTCTCCCTTCGCCCACGGTGAGTCGTCTATCGCAGCCAAGGATTTCATTGCCTCTGATCTGAGATCTGATATCCCAAGTGGAGGAAGATTGGTCCGACAATAGTCTTAATGACGGAGAGACCGACGACGACGAATGGGAGGACGCGCAGAGTTCAATAGAAGTGGAGCAAGATGGTACGAAACACAATTCTGCCGTCGACAATGCTAATAATCAGGTAGGCGACAAATCAACCGAGAACTCTTATGCAAATGAGGATGAGGGACTGCTGAATGTTTGCACTGAGCCGCGCGAGCAAAACAGTAAGTTGAACGCAGAACAAGTGTCTTTGTGCATGCGCTTACAATGCCATTCTCAGCGGCTGATGCTCGTCAGGAACCGGCTCACGGTGTGGACCAGGACCCAAATCCAGCGGAGCATCGCGTCCTTAGTGCCGGTGTAACCGGTAGTGGCCTCATTCATCACATTATCGGGGGTTTACAACGAGGGTTGGCAAGGGGATTGGTTATCGAAACCGAGAATGTTGATGCCGAGCCTATTTCACCGTTCATTATTTGAACTTGTCATTGCTTGCAACCTCCAACATGGACTGCTGCGCTGTATTAGATTTTTATAATACCTTTCCAACCGTTGCGCCCACGTGAATATTGCGGTTCTAAAGCAGGTTCGATTTTCCCTGTATGGCTTGGCTCGGCCTGCGAAGTGAACTCCCAAGAGAAATTAATGGTTGAATTGCATCCATAGACCGATCCACTCGGGCGGCGGGCCTGAAATATTATTGCCTAGCAGGGGCCTACGTTGCCGGGGGGTGTGGAGAACATTCCCTATCGCAGTCCCCACAGGCTAACCTTGAAATATCGATGGGACACCGAGGACTGGGCAGCGTTGCCCAACGTAACTGACCTGTTTCCTTTTAGCAGATCAAAAGGGGGTGGCGGTACCCGGCCCGGAGAGCCGCCACCTTTCTACAGTGCTAACGACGAGAGTCCTTAGTCAAAGGCTGAGACTGAAGCCGCTATCTTACTAACCCATCGATCCTTCCCTTTCCCCCTTACACTAGTACTGGGTGAATCATGCTGGGGTGGAGAATGGTTGAAAGTTCGATGATGCCCGCAGCGAAGAATTGATCGCCGGGCACAGCCTTGCGCTTGCTGCTTGCTTCCCACCATGAAGCTCAAATGACGTAAAGTGGCAAACGCGCTTTCCACCAGCAGTGGTCGCCCACGTCACCTCTCCTCCTCGCCCCTCGTCTTCTCCCTGAGGCTCAGGGGTAAGGAGGGTGACCCTCCTTACCCCCGAGCTCCGTGACGCTCGCCGCCGCCTTTCCCCTGTTCGTCAGTCTGATCGGCTACCCGGGTATCCTGCTGAACAACCGCACCTTCCTCGCGGTGTACACCTTCCTTCTCTGGATCGCATTCGGTCTCCTGGTGGTCCCGGGGTACATCACCTACAAGCACCGCACCCTCAACATCGAGGCCAAGGTCAACCAGAAGTGGTCCCAGGAGCTCGGCGCCGCCAGCCGCCTCACCATACAGTGGGTGCTTGGGTGCTGCGGGTACTTTAGCGGGTAGCGCGACGTGTTATTTGCGGAGCATACTGCCGGGGTGCAAGCAGCAGTTTTTGGAGTTTCAGGAGAAGGCGTTGACGAGGTGGTATGTCGTTAGTTTTGGGTTGGTGCCTGTGCATATTGGTGCGTGTTCGGTCTTGTTCTTTGAGCCTAATTCAAACTTGGACGCTGCAGCGATAATGGCCGCCGGCCTTCTCTGCTCCAACCACGTCACCTACCGCTTCGGCAAGGGCATGATGCCCAAGGGCTATCGCCTCAGTCGCGAGGCGATGGCGGTTATTATGGAGCAGTATGCTAGGTGCGCGTTCGTCCTTGTTATTATACTTCCTTTTGGTTTCGTTTTATTTTTGCGGAGGCGTGGTTTGTTCTTCGGGAGGCACATCCTCTTGGCGGGCGCGAGGCTCGAGTGGTTCTCATTCTGCCGACCGCGTTTGTTTCCGCGATTCTGCTACGGCTACGCGTTCTCGCCCCCCTTCCTCTCCCTTTCCGCCCTTCCTTTCCGCCCCTCACCTCTCGCTTTGAGGGGAACTGGGGTGCGGAGGGTGCGTTGTTTTAAAGATCTGCGTTGTTTTAAAGGGAGCGTCGACGGCGTCGGCGCTGGTGGTGTCGTGGACCGACTTTCGTGTTCCTACCCGTCGAAGCGCAGTGAAGTCGCGCACACGTTGGTTGGTTGGTTGGCGTTCCTTCGTACCAACGGCACCGACACCGGCACGAGCTTCGCCTGACGTATCTTCCCGCCCTTCCGTCTTCCCTCGTATTCCTCCCTCGTATTCCTCTTGTCCCTACTTTCTCCTTCTAACCCTCGATCCTTCTACTTTCAATTCATTCTCCCTTCTAACCCTCCTTCGTTCTACGTTCTCCTTTTAACCCTCGATCCTTCTATTTTTAATTTATTCCTCCCTCATTCCTCTCCTTACCCTAAAAAATCGAATACTAACCCCGCCCCCCCTCCAGCCAACTAGCAGACCAATACGGCACCGACGCCGCCGCGCACATCATCGCCAACAACTCGGGCAACACCGGTCCGCGCGCGCAGATGCATACGCGGGGAAGTGGGTTGAGTGGGTTGAGTGGGTTGAGGAGCGGGCACGGGGGTGGGGGTGGCAGCGGGGGGTAGTGAGTGTTTTCTTTTCTTTTTTTGACTTTTTTGTCGGCGAACCGCCTTCCTGCCCTCTTTCTTGTTCCTTTCGTGTTCCTTGCTTTGTGTTCATTTCTTCGTCTTCCCCTTTCTTCCTTCGTATCATTCCTTCCTTCTACCCCGACATCCCCTTCTTTCTTTCTACCACCACATTTCCTGGGCAGCACGGCGTCCCTCGGGGAGATCTGGGCTCGGCTCTGGGCTCTACCCGATCCAGTCTCCAGTTCCTCGCCCGGTGCCGGTGCCTCGGAGCCGTGTGTGTACCTTCCTCGTCCTATCACCTATTATTCGCATTATTCCTTCCTCCTTCCTTTAAATCCTCCTGGGTTGCGCGGCAGGGGGGAGTAGGGAGTTTTGTTTTTGTTCCCTTCTTCCTTTCTTCGTTTGTGTTTCTCTTTGCATTCTCCCCTTCGTATCATTCCTCCGAAGAATACTAGGAAATTAATACTTCCTCGTATTCTTACTTTATCTTCTTTTCTATCGCTGCGTTCCCTGCGCCGAAAGGGGACGATGTTGTTCGGGCACATACGTCCAGCCCGGCGCCTTTCGGCCCAGGGAATGCAGCGTATCTTGCGTCCTTCGTATCCCTCCTTCGCATCGTTCTTCCTGCCTTCTCCCCCATACAACTCCCTACTAACACCCCCTTCCTCCCCAGCGCCCAAATGCCACCAAACCCCTTCTCCCCCAACCCCACGCCCGCCGCGTCCGCATCGGACCTCAACCTCGCCGGCCCGCGGCCGCACCAGGACGAGGACGGGGACGAAGAGGGGGACGGGTATTCATATGGGTTTGGCGCGGTCGAGGAGGGTGATGAGAACGGGGGAGGGGGGAGAGGGAGAGGGGGAGATCATGTGAAGTACGAGTCATTGGATATCGGGGCGGCGAGGTTCTGAGTTTTCTTTTTTTTTTTGCTTCGCGTTCTTTTGCACATCGGGAGTTGTGGTTTTCGAAACGCCGAGGAGGGCACAGAGCACGGGGAGCACGGGGAGCACGGGGAGATAGAGCTCAGACATTCATTGCTTTCGTTTTTCTTTACACGTAGTTACATCGCATTCGCATCGCATCATAGTTTCTCGTATCGCATCACATCGTATGTACCTAGCAGACCCTCCTTGTAGGCAGGCGCAGGAGGTATTATGTCCCCTATACCCCCACGCATTCCCGGTTCGTGTGAGTGGTGGAGGTGGGAGTGTGGGGAAAACCGCACGAACTCTTGTGTTTGTCTGAAACGTCGAGGAGCTATTCTATCCGAGGATAGATCCATGCACATTACCCGAATTGCAGATATATCTCAGATGTTTTGACATGCGCTTCAAACTTTTTCAGCGCGAGTGGTGGATGAAAATTTCAAGTTGGCGAAGAGGGGGTGGCGGTGTAACAGTTTTTAAAGCTTCTCGAAATTAATCTAGGGCTTGGGCCACCTGCTCTCTATCTCGCGAGCTCTGAAGAGTGACGTGACCAAAGCCCGCGCCTCGTTCTTACCGACCACCATCATAGACCACCGTGGCCATCAACTGTCCAGTCGGATTTCAGGGACTCGGACAGCCTCCCCTGCACATTTCCACCTTCATACCCGCTGCCCATCTCGACGTCCATTTGAATACGCCATAAACCTTAAACTCCTCGATAACATTCTAATGGACTCTCGAACGCGGTTGTTGTAGTTAATTTATAGCGGTGCATTCCGGAGAAGCCGGATTCTAGAGATTAAGAATACGCCATAAACCTTAAACTCCTCGATAACATTCCAATGGACTCTGATCCGCACCTTGGGTGCTTTGGGAAGGTTCTCTAACAGCTCTTGGATCACCACTGACACGGCATTGGACCTTGTGAGGAAGTTCTCCTCGAGCCGACCAGCAAGCTGTTCTTCCTTGCCGGCCCGAATCGTCTTGAATTGATTCGACGCTTCTGAAAACTTCAACCCGATTCTGCATAACTACTCTTCGATCCAGCAATATAAAACGTCCACCGCTCACCTCTACCTTTGGCTTCCCTACCACTAGATTTCTCGCAGCTCCCCAACGAAACCGTCTGAATCATTGCCTCAGTATGATTGGATTATTGGGCGCACAAGATCCTCCTTCAGTCGTCAAACCTTGAAGACGTGCCCGCTCCCTCGCGATCGCATGTTGCGTCTCCTAGTTTGAATCTGCTATTGATCTTACCTCTGCTCAACCACGCTCTCCTTTACTCCCCAAACTACTATACTCACACCGCTTGCGAACTCCCCGCATCTCTGTAACGAATAACCTCGGATGAATCCAGACCCGACCTCAAGATGCTAAATTCATGCCGGCTTCGATCCTCCCACGCCCAATCTCAGCTTAGCCATGGGCCCTTCAAGCCCGGGCCCAAGCCCAGGGTCGGGGGCTCTGAAAAATCCTGAGCCCGACCTTGAGCCCTAGTTGGGCCCTGGTTAGGGTCGGGTCGGGTCGGGCTCAAAAGCCCGGGCTTGGGCTCGGGCTCGGGCTCAAGCCCTGACCCGGAACATCACTAATCTCAATATGAGACTGCAACGCACCTTGGAATTTTCCCGCCGCAACTTTGCCTCGGATGTTCTCTGCGTGGGGCTCAGTGTCTCACATTTGAAGAAGACCAATGTCACTCGGGGCTCCATTTCAAATCGAATCCTTGCCGACAAAAATGACTAGCTATCATCAGTATTATGCTGTGATAATCTTACTCTTCCGGCCACCGCATGTCCAAGGTCCGTATTCATGGTCTTACTCCACCGCATCACTCCAAGTACCAAACTGAAACGAATCTTCCGCGCCCTCGCCCATTTCTCCCGGATTGTCCCCCGTCAGCAAACCGCCGCTTCCTGCCCGAAATTAGCTGGCGCTGGTTTCGCTCGGTAGGCTGCTGCGATTTACCAAACCACACACAAACCTGCGGCCGGACTCGCTACAACCAAGATCGCCTACTCCTTTAGCTCTACCAAAATACGCTGGTTCAATTGCCCCAAACTCAGCCTGTGATTTTGCATTATTCATCAATTTATCCAGGACCAAAGTAAAACCCAGGCGTCGGCGGATTTTTTTTTAAGTCTGACAACTCCTCTGACACTCGGCGAAACCTTCGCACACTTTGTATAACGTCGACAACGCGTTGCCTTCATTCGAACCGTCGCTCACCGCCTTGTTGCGATGCCGTGAGAACCGAGCATTCGCTGCTCAACAGCTGATGACCTATTTTAGTCGCTTCTTACAGCGCTCAAAGCTGTTCCCAGCGCTTATTCTCTCTTCCTTCCGTACCCCCACCATCCAGTCCAGGAGCATTCATGGACACCGGCACTTACTCCGACGACGAATATACTCCTCCCTCAAGCGCTGAAGACCCCATACACACGTCGTGAGCTCTTCCGAGTCCTCGCTTGCGCTGCCTCGTGGCTTACGCCCCCCACTCCAGATTTGGTGGCGGTATGTTCGCGGGCTCCCAGTATTTCACCATCGGTGGGGGCACATTCAACAACAACCATTATCATCCGCCTCCGGCCAAGGCTCCAAGTATCCTTTATGGTGAATTCCTTTCACTGTGACTGCTGAATATTGAGTAGATTTTCGGACGATTCCGATGGGGGATATCGACCTTCAACGGGAACTCGTGAACCAAGAATCAGGTAATATCGATCACCGACGTGAACGACACTGTGTTCGGCGGGTCTACTCTGCCAAGATCGACGGCCGAAATACGGACTTGACCGTCGCGATGTACGAAGGTGATGAGGCGGAGGAGGCGCGTGTTTAATCCTCTTTCATTCATGTATATGCCATTTGACCTCAGTGTCGCAGACCTGGCGGCGAGATGTCAAAACTTATATGTTTCTTCGGTGAGTCGTGGTCCGTTTTCCCTCTGTGTCGCGTTCAAGATGACCCCAGTCACCCGAACATTGTTCAAATGTATGGGACCGCTAAGTCAGATGCCATGTATGCCACAATATTTCACGGTGGTGCAACTTTCACTTTCAATGATCATCCTGGAGGTTCACGAATGGAGGAATCAGACTTGATACCACTCCACCTCGTGGCCTCAGCTTCGCCTATTATGAGGGTGTATATCTCTGCATGCTATGTATGTATCTCCATCTCGTTTTTTATTTTCAACATTAATCTTCTCCCGTTCTGCAAGGCCACCGAATGGAGGGTAACTGAGTTAAACCGTACTTTGTGCTTTATTATCACTAACTCGGTCATACGGTCTTAGCAGGCTCGCGATTATGTGGGAAACAAGAGCAAGGAGTATTCGGAGATCCACTCCACGTTGTTGATACGCCGTTCGAATGGCCGGCTCTGTGCAGACTTCGGCCCTCAGCCGGATGGCAAGAATGAGGGCAGTGAATTGTTTCTTGTTCCTTTCCCTAAGGAATATTACCCACCCATCAATCCTTCTTTGGATCCAACAAGCCAGGAGGCTGCAGCTATTGATTCTCTGACGCTTGAGGAATATCACTTTATATGCTCGTTCATTCTACGCCGATATCGATCTGGCTCTATTCCCAGCTCCGCAACAATTTCTTCTGGAGTGTTCCTCCTTCCACCGAATGGTCAACCTCTGGAGGGTGCTGAGATTGCATACCTCCCAGGGCAACAACCCTCTGGTGGAAAGTGGTACCATAGGGAAGAAAGATTGAATGCAGTGTTTACGGAGAATGATTGGACCCGGTATGGATTCCTTCGTCAGTGCCGTGAACTACTTGTCTCATGTCGATGTCGTAGTTTCGACGCCAAGGATGTGTGCAACAGTGTACTTGTACATACTCTGGATCTCCCAGTTGAATACTGGACCACCTGGCTCACACAAGCAAATCACATCTTCAGTCGCCTTCAAATCACATCCAATCTAGGGGATTATGGTACACCTTGTTTGTATTGCCATTATTGGAATTGTGTGTGTTAAATACCATTTCAAACAGTTCTCATGTACCGTGTCGAGTTTCAAATCACAATCCGGACCACGAGGGAGGACACTCCACCCGGCTATCTCTTTCTCTGTCCTGCAACCAACTTTCAAACTAGACCGTCGTCCTTCAGGTGCACATAATCGCCAACAACTCGGGCAACACCGGTCCGCGCGCGCAGACGCATACGCGGGGGAGCGGGTTGAGTGGGTTAAGTGGGATGGGGAGCGGGAGTGGGGGTGGGAGTAGGGGGTAGTGAGTGTTTTTCTTTTCTTCTTTGTTTGTTTTTTGCGTGCGTTGGTTTGCGGCGGGGTGCGTTCAACTCTACTCACCCCCGAACGTGGGTTGCGCACCGGGGTAGTGCGTTACTTCGTTACTTCGTTGCTTCGTATCATTCCTTCCTTCACCCCGTATCATTCCATCCTTCCCTCGTAACATTCCTTTTGTTTCCTGCATCATCCCTTCGTAGCATTCCTTTATTCCTTTACTAGGCTTTGGGGCCACTGCTCCGCCTGGCATTACGAGTCCTTGGAAGCCGCTTCGCGGCTGGGCACTACGAGGCGTTATGTCGACGTCCGACACCAGAGACTCAGAAGTAGTGAGTGGAGTGGTCGTAGATTGAACATTGTATTTAGGTACATTTATTATCAACTATTAAGCGGCAACACCGAGAGGCATAACAAGTCGAAGGCACCCCAAATGCTCAAATAAGTGTGGTTTGACGTCGACTCGTGGGCCTTTTTATGGCGTCTAATATGAATTGGGATTTCGGCTGCACAACAGGAAATCAACGAAGCCCGAGCGCAGGAAAAGTTTAAGAAGAAGACACTCACATAGACCCTGTGACTCTACCGTTCGAGACTATAGTCAACTCCGATCCGGCGCCATCATCATGGCCGCTGGCACGCATCCCTTCACCATCTAGTGGATCCGCCTCTCTTGACCAGTTAAACATATGTTGGGACGCCGCTTCCGCCGCCTCCAGCGCTCGATTTATGTCAATATAATTGCTCACGGCAAGGAGAGTCGTTCCCCGTATGGAGCAGGCCGGAAAATCTGACATCGCGCTACCGAGACGACCAATGCGATGCGCCTCTCTAGCAAAATAAGGCAAAGTGCGACGGGGTCCGTCGTAAGAAAATAAGTGGCGGGGCCTGCGCATCTGATCGACTACGCCGTATTCATTGCTACCAATATGCATCAGGAAACACCTCCTTTGGGAATAAGGCCAGATTAGCCCAAACTTTGGGGAAATCCGACCGAATTTTCGCTCTTAGGTTCATTTCCTTTCTCCGGACTCTTCAGATAATTTAGGGGAAACTTACCTCAAGTTTCCGCCAGTATCCCACACATTTGCCGAACATTCACAGCTTTTGGTTGCTTTCAAATTGTTCTGGTTCACGGTATTCAACGTATTTGTGGCCAAAACTGTTTGCATTCCACAATATGTAGCATACATGGGTGTAGGATAGTCTATATGATAGGATGCGACAGAAATATGTACGGTTCTAAAACAAACAAGCCTTCTCCGTGCTCCCCACACTATAGCGCCGAACTTACTGATGATAATCAGAATCGAGACCCACCTCGACTCAGGGTAACATTCAGGGTACACGCAGAGGTGTGTTGGTCTGAAATTGAATTGAGACCGAGAGGAAGAATAGACATATTTTTTGACGTACAATGTTAGTGCCGAGGTCTTGTCAGAGAGAAACGGTGTGATACCTGTAACAATGTGTTAGCCCATGAGAAATACTGTTCGAAGCTCAACCTAGGTTGGGGTAAGATGCAATTGCAGACATTTGAGAGTGGACGTCAGGTTAGATTTGCTGTAGAACGAGTAGCACGGTCTTTGGTTTGATGATACTTCAATGCTTGAGGCGCTGGCTTCGGTGATGTGTTTGCCGCGGTGTTTGTGGCGGCGCGGCCTCGTGTTGTAGGTTTGGACATTTCAGTTGTCGCTATTGCATTGTGCTTGGAGACGTTGGGCCGTGGTACTTGCCTGCGTGCGGGAGAGCTATGTTTTGGCGCCAACTATCGTTTGTGCGGCGAATTTGCGAATTTGAGGGTCGAAGCTAGAACGCAAAGAGGGCGAGACATATTGAGGACATAATTTTGAGGGGATTCCTTGAGAGGTCACAAGGTCACAAAGAAAAGAGCGACGCCCTATACGGGACAGAGTGATACAGGGGAGTTTGAAGTGCGCGGCGGTGTGTGAAACTTTTGGAAGGCGTGTGAGCAAATCTCTGAAGGCGTGTGATTAAACGGCGAGTTCTGGCCGCGGTGGGATTGTACGAGATTGTACGAGGCAGAGCGACTCGAGACGGGGAGGAAGGAAGGGTTTGGGGAAAGCTGGTGGTATAGATCATGCGACGAGGTCATTGAAGAAGGAAACAAGTGGGACTGGAGGGAGATGCAGGGCGGTCGGGACCGCAGTGAGGAAATTCTGTTAATGAGGTAGAGCAGTGGGCTACAAGGGGCCAAGCTCACCGAATTTACAGGACAATGATGACACCAATAGGTTCCTGCGCTTGACAGAGAACTCGCAATGGATTACTCGGGGAAACAGCGGGTGAGATGAAGCGGGAGGAGAGGACATAAAACACTCACAGCAGGCATCAGATGGTCTGGGCTGAGGAATAACAGGTCTCTAAAAAAGAGTGGGAGTCCAGAAAGGAAGGGAACGGCGGATGGAAGGAAGAAGGAAGGAAGAAGAGTGTTTGAGCTTGTTGTGCTCAAATCAAAACGAACCATTTCGGCCCTCACGTGGTCAAGTTTGATCCGGCGGAGTATAGGGCAGGTCGTGTAAGACTTGCGCAACTTTCTTTTCCAACGAAGAGGTTAAAAAATCTTCAACAAAATCCGAAAGTTTGCGGTGTTGTGGTGGGTGTCTTATCCTGTCGAAACCAGAAAAGATGCAGTGAGTGCCACAACAAGTAGTCGACTCCGAGATGCCCGGCCCAAGATGCAAAAATTATTTTAAACATGCTGGTTACTTGGTGTATTGTTTGCCGTTTTGTGGTCAGGGTCCCCCCAGAAGTTAAGCATTTTTGTTGTTCTAGCACCCAGATTCAATGCAAAACTAGGTAATTCTACTCCCTTAGGGCATATTGGGAGAATTTGGCCGAATTAGCCTAATTTTTTATGGGGGAACCAAATTACCCCTAAATTCCCTGGGGAGAGTTTTTCCTGATGTGGCGGGGGGGGGTTGGTGGTATTGTGTTTGTCCGTCACCGCTCCAACAAAGTAAATCATTGTTCGAGGGGCGGCGAATGTTGACTGCGGCTACGGCACGTGCCTCATCTAGCTCGCTGGTAGATTGATTAATGAGATTTGCCTCGACTGGATGGGTCTGCGCCCAAGAGTGTGCAAAGTGAGACAACTGCGCGAGGGTTTGAAAGGTGCGGTCTCCAGATCCAACGTGGTCTTCATGCAGATCACAGTATGCCCGCCACTCGGCACTGAGTACTAGAGATAAGCGGGCAACGGTCACCGAGCATAAGAGCGGGACGAACACGTGAGCAAATACAGCTGGAGATCCGTGATGCTCCGTCCAGAAATACTGTTCGGCAGGGTGGCAATCGTGGGCGAAGGAACCTTGAAAATCGGGGCTCGGGTAGAAGGGAACAGCGAGAGGTGACGGGAAGTCCCGATCAGCATCCGTAGATGCATACACTGTCCCGTCGCGCATAGGAGGGAGCATTATACCAATATGGAAGGAGAAAGAGTTACAAGCGGGCGTTCAAAAGAGACGGAGGCATTTTATAACGTTGGTTATGCGGGAAAAAGTAATGGTGCAGAGTACGCGCGGCAGCCGCAATGCCGAAATACGGACCTGAATATGCGGACATCTGCGTACGCGTACATGCCGAAATGCCGCACTTCGGGTTCACACGTACACGAAGTCGGCATTCCGTTGACATGCTGTATGTACAACTTACTTAGCAGCACAAGTCGTGGTTCAGGGTGGGATTATTGCTCGGAGGTTGGAAGGTTTTGCATGCTTTTAGACAGTTCGTGCAGGTGCTCTTTACTTGAGCGCGCTGTGCGAACCACGGTTGGACTGGGATATTCGATAAACAGTGATAGATTGGCTTGTGAGTCAATTGGGCAGCAGGGATTATCGTGGTCACTGTAGACGAGGGTATCTCGAGGACAAGCCATCAAGGTGCAGCTTCACGGAAGAAGGTGGCGGACCTCGGTGTGGTTGATGGTATATTGACCAAATTAACTCGGCCCCTGTATAGGAACCCGGCTCCCGGCGCAGCACATGTGCTGTACTAGAAGCTTTATTATATTATTATAATGCATTAACGGTACTTTTACGAGAGGTTCGCTGACAGTTTAGACCATGCTTCGCACTATCAAACCTTTGCATATATAAGATTGATAGCCTTTTTACCTCTGGCATATAACATATAATCTTGGGGCAAGGCATTTAGCTGCCCCTCCTCGACACAATCTCTTGCTGTTGTCATTCCGTCGTTGAACCAAACCACCCCTGACGGTGAAACATATCTTGCGGTGAAATGTGCACCCCCGCCGTAAACTACACCCCTCAGCCTGAGAACAGACATAACACCTCCAACATCGAAGCTGAGGGTTTGCGAGAAGCTCAAACCATCTTTATCGGCACTCACAATAAACAACTCAGGCAGCGACTCTATCACATATTGCATTTTCATTATTGATCGTACCCTGTTATCTGCACAAGCTGGACAACGTACAAAGCATGAAGCTAGATGATCGTTCAACCAGACATCAATAGGTACACCTGTCGGATTATTTCGTAACTGACGATCACTGGGTATAGCGAACACGTAAGGGTTGAACAACGGAAATTCTTCATGGTTCAGATAGCCGCAGGATCCGCAACTGTGTCTACCTACCGCGTGTGTCTGGTCCACAGGGACTAATACAGATATTATTCTGTCAATAGTGGTCCCCACCTGACCGTATGGAAAATTTGACGGTTGCAGCAGGTGCATTTCTTGGCGCAAGGTATTTCGTGCAGTCTCTAAGGTGATCAGACAATCTGCTGCCTCCTGTAACCCCAAGGCAAAACGACTCAACAGTGGGCTCATTGCACCGAAAGTCAATGACCAGCGGTGCGGATTTTCCCTCCATATATTAGTTAGTATGGTAAATGTAGCATCGTATCCACAACTGTGGTCCACTGCATCCCATACAAATCCTACAGGACGAAATTCCGGAGAACGGATCATTTCAGTCAAACGCTCTGGTCCCACGCTATAATCATTTTTCCTCTTCTTCCTTGCAACCTCCTCAATTTCCTCAGCTCCGCGACTGTGTTTATAAGCCTTTGAACCAGAGGTACTCCATTCAGCATAATCATCAACATCCTATTCAGCTCTTTAACATCTCGTTCGCTGTCGGTGCTCTGCATGGAGGGATGGAAATGTACAGGATCCACTGTGTTACCTTTCCATCTCATATACGAACGCAAAAGCTGCCTCCGATATATGCCAGTCACTGACCTGGGCAATGTTCCAGCGTACTGCAACCTTGTTATTTCATCAAGCAGCTCCAATTCACGGAGCTCCTGGCGAACGTAACCAGGCATGCCACATGTAATTTTATCTACCGCAAAGTCCTGGAGGATGATGGTTCCAGCGGCTGTCGTTGCTCTGGACAGTGCCACATAATATGATTTGTGATCTCGGCAGTTGGTTAGATCTACCGGATTTTTGGGCCTAGACCTGCCTTGAGCAGTGTAATCTGTGATAGAGAAATTGAGCAAGGTCGTAACCTGCTCTCGGGCCACTGAGAGTAAGGTGTCATCTTCCAGGAGCACAGTTATCACACTGGCAGTGCGAATTAAGGGTACAACATTGGGCGGCAGACCTGGTATCTCAATCGTCCGATCGGACGGCAGATTGTCCAGATGCACGAAAAGTGTTTCCAACACGCGCTGACCAGCAGGTCCAACAGCTTCATCCCACCCTACAACCGATGCTTCCTGGCCCTTGGTCATGCAAAGCTCTGTAGCATCATTACTCCTGAGGAGCATAGGCATGCCAATGCACAGTGAGAGCTTTCCAGGTAAGTGTTCAGAGTTGGATGAAGGAGGAGCATCCCATAGTTTCAGTTGGAGTCTTTCACTTATACGAGAAATTTTAGACTGCTCACATCGTTTCCATCTTGACTTGTCAACAGCTCGTGCACTGAGCTTATCAATAGAGTAGAATGACACCAGCTCCTGACTTGCATCCTGCGAAAAACGCCTTGCACCTAGCCTGTTTATAACATCTTTCTGGGAGTTCAATGCTGTAATAATGGCCACATTGCGAAAAGGTGCAGAGTCTAATCTTGGAGCGGTACTTCCAAAACCAGCGACCCTGGTCTGCAGGAAAGCTACATCTTCCTTTGTACATGCAGCATATCTCATATTAGACAATGCGGTTCTGAGCTTGTCATCATCTACGGTATTATCCACCTGCCGCATATTTTGTCTCAGTATAACGACTGTATTAAACTGGTGCCACAATATCTTGCCTAACACTGAATTTTGGGCTCTGACGGTTGATGCACCTCTGGTGTTTATCTCAACGGTGTGACTGTATAGTGAAGCACCAGTAGTAGGTGGGAGCTGCGCAAAATCACCGGCTGTTATAACACTCAAACCTCCGAAGGGTATGTCGTGGATATTTCTGGCCTAGGGAGTGCACCGCCAATAAAGTTGGGAAGAACTGTTTGCAGTTTAGTGAAATCACAGGAAACATGATGAGACATATATCGAGGGTGGCCTGGCAAAAAAGAATACATCAGTGGCTTCTTGTCTTTGTCCATCTTTTTCTGCTTGCGGTCTACTGTTTCGTCATCGTCGTCCGTTGCCCAATCACTATCTGAATATATGCCACTGTCCACTGCATTGTCTTCATCCTCGTCATTGTCTTCAGAAAAGTCATAGTCCAGGTCATCCTCTTCCTTATACTGTTCTGACTGTCGATCAGCAGAAGGTGCATTAAAATTAAAGACCTTATCCATCTCCAACTCCTCTGCAAAATCCTTTCTCTGTTTCAACGTACGACTCTTTTTATCTGAGCACTGCACCCACTCATAGAGACTAACGTGTTCAAACACAGATGGCCTGAATCTATAATCGTCTACTGCAGAACCAGCAGATATAACTCCATCGGTCCTGGTTACCTCTACCTTCTCGTCAAGTGGGGCAGAGTCTTCATCAGCAACATCATCGGTGTGCCAAAATTTTCTGACAAACAAGGAGAAGGATCTCCACGCAAATGGGGCGAATGTATGGCTGGAGTGGTGATCTGGGTCTCCAAGCATATACATAGAGGCCATGGGGCTCCCGATTTCCATCTTGGTGGACAATGAATTTACCATTTTCCGCATCATGTGTCGGGACTTATCATGAGTTTTCATATCTGCTTGTGCCATATCTGAGCTGCTCTCGAACACTTGGAACACAGATGCGAACAGCTGATATGACTTCAAGGAGACCTTTGAAATGTAATCCGATACATATGCAATGACAGCCTTCACTGCTGTCCCCGACATCAGACTGGTCACATCTGTATTGCATCGTGATAGGTAGGTCAATATTGGATTATAGGTGTTAACCATTGGTTCTACGTGACGGACATCCACATGCCCATCTGCCTCAACCACCGTAGCAGGGTACACCTGTCTAGGGAATCTTGCCTTACAAACATTCCTGCCTGTCAATGCTGTCATGCAACCCTTGCGTTCAGTAACCCGATGTTTATTCTTGCTACCCATATTGAGGTTTGTCCCTCTCCAATCTTTTTTCTGTTTATTCCGCTCCTGATCTTCCACTGAATAATGAAGATTGGTTCTCAACACAAGATCATCTGTCTCAGTAGAAAAGGTGCTCCACCAATTGACAAAGCTTCGGCACTTGACACATGTCGCATTACATGCAGGATCACGACAAACCCCTGGATGCAGATGCAAGGTGAGCCGACCCTGCTGTTCTACTGTGCCATAGAATGCCTTGGTGTGACCAAACACACCCCTGGCCTCCTGCGTCCAACACAACACATCAGAGATAAAGGTGTCAACCATAAAACGAAAAAACCGGGCGGCGGACACCGGATTTTTTGACATCAATCTGTATCGTTCAGTGCTAGTACGCAATCCAGGCCTGTAGATCGTATCTGTCTGTGCATAATATAATGCCAAAGGATGAAGCATATCTGCCCATGCTAAGGTCACAAACCAAGTCGGGGCATTAAAGAATGAGGTCATAGACCATATCTCGTTCCTCATATACTTCTTTGACGTCATGGACCCTTTCACGTGGCCTGCAACCATATCCAAGTCCTTAACAACTAGGGTCCGCTGACAATTGCACTTCGGAGAAAATAATCTGACTGACAATTGACTGTCGGGCTGACTGTCAGAACTGACAAATGACAATTGACAATTGCCTCTTTTAGAAATGCAGCTATTCGACCGACTACCAGCCCCAGTTTGCTGCCTTTGGGGCGGCCGGCTCGTCCTGGGTCTCCACACGATCTCCACTCGTCGCCCCGTTGTCTCTGTCCGAGAGCAAGCCTTTCAATCCCGGCGCCCTCAACATCGCATCGACGTCGACCACAAACACTTCGTCGGATCTAAATGTCTTCTTCGTGTTCTTCTTGCGCCCGTGTTTCATGCGTGCTATTTTGGCTCTGAGAGTGTCAGATACTTTCTCAAGCTCCTTGTCGTCTTCTTCGTCTATTTGCGCCGAGTCGGAATCGGAATCGGACGCCTCCGAGTCCGAGTCAGAACCTTCGTCTCGCCTCCTCATTTTGGTCTTGTCAATCACAGTCTGATCAAGCCGGCGGAATGCAACTGTCGGACGCCGTGGAGGGCGGCGTAGACCTTTCGCCCCCTGAATTAAATGGTTCTGAGTGAACTTTATTCTAGTATGTAAAGGAAACGTACCGGCGCATGATATGTGTACCATTGACCGACAATTATCATATCCAATAAACCCTCCTGTTGCTGATTGCCTCGCAGCGGACTGTTGTACCAAGTAATGTGCGAATTTGTGCGCTCATCAGGCATTGAGTTGACCAGAATTCCGAATATTCTGACGCCGAGCATCTGTGAAACGTCAGTTTCCGAATATATGTGTGGGATAGACGGATCACCGCAAGAACATTGGAGCGAGGGGAATTACCCTGTTCCAAGTTTGTCCACCACTCCATGGTGTCGTCTCCGAAGACGGGGGTATGGAACGGTGCCTCCCCGAGCCAGAAAGCCTCGAGCTGCAGCCTCAAAGCGTCGGCAAGCTCAAACTCTTTCTGGCTTTTTAAAACTGGGTGACAGAGACAATTTTGACCGTGAGTCGCATGCTGCTGCAGGAGATTTCTTAGCAGGCGCTTCAGAAACTCCTTCACACGGTAAAATGCGTGAGGATAAGTGATGTGCTCGGGGACACCGTCTGGACCGGAATCGGACCGGGTGCGCAGAAATTCGGTGTTTGGATAGCCTATTTGTACGGGTAAGCAGCCAACACCGGGTAATAGTGTAACACGAACGAGGATCGAGACAGAAGGCCACAAAATACACATCATTGTGGCTGAAGAATTGGTGGTAACGAGTGTTGAAAACAGCGCGAACATGTGCGGCAAGTTTGTTGTCGATTCCGGTATCTTTTTCCTTCTTCGCAAAAATGCTGTCAAGGGTGTGTGCGATGGCCAACCAAAAGACAAAGGCATCCGAGGCGTTAGCTTTCGTTGCCTCCAGGGACCAGAGTGATCGTGCCAGCGGCGCGACAATTGTCTCGTAGCTCAACATGTCCCGTAAAAATGTCGGCAGCATAACCGAGGTCCGGTTACCGAAAACTTCCTGAAGCAATGGGCTCTGAATAACGTGAGTAAGTCCTGGAAAGATACGAGAGTGAATTAAACCTTGAATTTGATTTTCTCATCCAAGACAAGGCCTTGAATATTGAGCGCGACCGGTGATACTGTTGTCACCGATACAAAGTGCGTTGCAAAGCGGGTTTTCCCGACTTTCGCCAACATACGGACGGGGATATTACCACCGTCGTCGGCTTTACCCTCACCGGAGTCCCGTAAGAGGGCTTTCGATTTGCCCGACTTACTGAAATGTCGGATGAGAGGCTTCAGGATTTTCATCATCTGTAGATCGAACTGTGAATAGTAGTGTCGAAAAGGAAACATAACACTAACATTCTGGTATTCGGGCAATTCATTAATATCACCGATGATATGCTGGATGAAATGGACGACATCGCAGAGATCTTGAACAGCGGGAGCCTCCTTAACGACGCCTCGGCGAGCTGCCAGCGTAACGTTAGTGCTATCCGACGCGATGGCAGCCCATAACTCCGTCCCGATGTCACCCATGTTCTACAAAGAAGAAAAATATCGCAAATATTATCTGGGCGTTACCAAACATACTCACCTTGAGAACACCGCCCTTAATCCATTCGGCATCATGACTCTCCTTCGTTCCAAAATGACCGCCGAGGAAATAAACATCACGAGACGGCGTGCAAGCATGAGAGGTATAGAATTGATCACCACGCCGCGTTCCTGTGCCGTCGGTAGTGTAGGTGAGATCCCGAGATTGTTGAAGTGCATGTCGGGTTCTCTGCTTTACCAGGGCCGCTTCTTGGGGTATATGCTCCTTAGCAATTTTTTTTGCTCCCAGTAGCGACGTAAGTGGGGTTGAGATGGTTCACAAACGCGGCCCAGTCATCTGAATCCAGCAGGTTAGGGACGAGACCGCATTTGCAGATCAGAATCATCAGCAAGTGGTCGGCCTTCCTCTGAAATTCAGCCTGTTCTTCCCTTGTCCGCCTTCTACCAGCCTCTCGGAAACTCGTCGAGTCCAGTTTCGCCTGCCCCTTTTCGATGCCGTCAAGCTTCTTCGGTCGACCAACCGGGCGCTCACCCACGGATGTCTGATCACCAGCCTGATTTTGCTCTTGTTCAGCGCCCAGCGCAGCCTTCGCATGATCATCCTCGGCGTCCTTTCGCGCCGTCGGGTGCTCGCGGAGGAGATGATCACATCGAATCGCGTGAGTAATAACATCGGCCCGCACCCGGCGGCCTTCCCGACGATGAGAACACCCGTCGGCCCTGCATATCCAGTACGACTTGTTGGCGGTTGTTTTTTTCGCGTCAGTCAGCGCCGAAGAAAGGCGGTCCAGCAAAGAATCCGATTGGGGCCCAGGCTTTTTCTGGACCAAGACATAATAAGCTTCGAACGACACATTGTAGAATTCTAAGAACCTTCGCTGGCGGAGCAGTTTGGTCCTCAGTTTCGCTGCCCTTGCGTTTTGTGCCTTGGTTCAGCTAGAATAAAGTTAGGCAGTACCCTAAAATAGCCAAGAAGATCGAACCTTCAGAGTGATACCTGATCTGTTCGTGGCGGGTTGGGTGTCATCGTCTGTACCCGGCATCTACAAGGCGGTAAGTCTGACACAAAATGCCACTTATTAATAACTGCCTTACAATCGGTTTAGTCGGAGCATCTTTTATTTTCCCTGCCCGATGCTCCTTGGAGTCCTGGTAATACTGGGCCAGCTTTTGCCAATAGTCGGCCCACTCGCACGCAAGAGGATTGGCGAGACGGGCTGAGTAGTCACCGAAGACTTGGGCCATTATGTCGTCGGTTTGAATCAAGCCATAGGCCTCTTCGGCCACAAATCTTTCGGAAGCTTCTTTCAGCTGAAGAAGCTGCTCTTTCGTCGGAGCGATCATTCTGGGCGTACGAGAGAAGGAAATTTTTGACAGGCGGCTGTGCATCTGCTTCCGTCGTCAGTGTTCGCCCTGAAGGCCTTCATTCGGGTTCTGAAAAATCTGAAGGCCTTCAGAAGGGTGAAGGCTTCACCTGAAGGGCAAGCTGAAAGGCCTTCATTGATTTTCCCACGGGCCTCGCGGGCAGACGGAGCACCCATCGGGTACTAACAAATATCCTCTAGATGTTTTACTGTGAGTCCTTCTGGCCCACTAGTGAGATTACTATACCCATTTTACCTCTTACTTAGACCACTAAACAAACCACGGTGAACATACACATACACGTGATGTATGAAGCCCTTCCGAAGCCTTCAGCAATTCTGCCGGAAATTCTGAAGGCCTTCATGAAGCCCGCCTGAAGGCCTTCGGTGTCGGAAGGCCTTCACCCTTCGGGCGAACACTGTCCGTCGTTGATCCGTTCGATTTACCGCGCGATCAACCTCAAATTACTCTTCGCTCGCTCAAAACAATGGTTGGGAGTTGGGATTTAAAAATTGGAATTGTCAGGATTGTCAGGTGGGTTTTCCCCAGAGAATTAAATAATTAATTGTCAGTCACTGATTGACAGTCATTTGTCAGTCATCTGACAATTAAATTGTCATGTCAGCGGACCCTATTAACAACATCGAAACACAACCGTTCAGCATCGGTGGCAGGGCGAACATGCTCCCCAGCTGCCAATCTGTCCGCAATGCTGCCAGCAACAGCAGGATCCAGAGCATTAAGGCGTGCTTTCACGGCTGTAAACCTTGAGCGCTCGGCTAGAAGCCTGCTCCCGGTGGACGATGCTTTCAGCTGCTCATGATTGAAAGCTATCATAGGGAAGTATGTGTCAAGCTGAAACTGCTTATCAAAATACAGCAGCAGGCACCTCTTCCTTGCCACATCACTCTGTCGGTAGTTATGACTATGGTGACCTATACCCCCTTTGCCATAGGGAAACAACCACGGAAACATACCAGGATATGCCTTCACATTGTCGTACATACTGATGGGATGTTCCGATCTACCAATACCGAGCATGTAACCTTTTCTTGTTATGTGCTGAAGTGCAACGTGCTTGAGCGTAGAGAGGGTTGCCTTCTGGTATTCCTCTCCAGTAAGACCATGAACTACAAACAGACACTCACCAGACTCGGTGCCATATTCATCACCATCATCGTTGACTGCCCGAGCGGTCGCTGGATGCGAATCGTGTGGTGTCTGATCCGATCTCCTGAAATCAACCACCACTGGGATGTCCCGATCCGAGTACATAGCCAGATTTTCCTCTGAAATCTCCATGTCCACATAACCTTCGTGATTCAATTTAAGCCACTCCAGGGCGGCGCGAACCTTACTGTTGCGGACCAGCATAGGGGTACGATCAAAGTCTTCTGGCGTGGGTTGAGATGAACCTGTGTATATAAAAGCTAGTATCTCGCTCATTTCCTGCTTGGAAGGAGGAAGTTTGTGATATACTTTGAGCACAGGCTGTGAAAACATAATGGCATTTGCACTCATTCTAACACGACCAGAATGTACTCTGACCACACAGCGATTATGTCTGATTCTAGCAATCATAAGCTTCTCCGCATATTTGAGACCCTGGAGCTGATATGGTACAGGTCCGACCCAGTTGTGAAGCGCAAGAGTGTACTTCGGGATCTTATGGTTTACCAATGCAGTCTCACAGGTCACACACACAGAGGTGCAATTTTCTGCTAGCACCGGACCCTCCAACTCCTCAACAGGGTCATCAGATGTGAACCTTTCTTTACGGGTTACACCTCGACTCACTAATAAACCTAAATAGGGTGCCAATGCTTGAAGACTGCTTAATTCTCGAACTGGCACCAAGGAGCCACACAGCACACCCAGCCTCCATAAACCGAGAAGGAGAAACACTCCTGCAGTACTTGTCGACTATACGATGTGCGCTCCTGTACCCCAACGCGCCAGGAGGGAAAGAGACGTCCGAACGCTCATGGCCTTGATACTTTCTCAGCAAACGAAGCACTCGGACTCGTTCAATTAACTCCCCAGCTTCCTTTTCAGTCCTCGCATCTGACTTATATTTGCGTGTTTTGGGCTTGGGAGCTCCAGAGCGAATGAACTTGAAGACCGAATACACATCAGGACAAGGTGCGCAAGCATGCGCGAGACATGCCTTCCTGCATTCGGATGCAGGCTTCTTGGCAATTCCACGCATACCATGGAACTTTGCCAGACGCACTATCTCATGTTTAGCTAGCCCTGCGTATATATCAATGAGTGGAACAGAAGACACTATGCAAGAAGGGTTGCGTTTGAGAATGTCATCTACTTCTTTACCACAGCACTGAAATTCGAAGGAATATAAGTCTGCAGCAGCCACAGTGCGGCCGTTGTCTTCTACGATGTGACCAATTAGCAGGCTTCCCTCGTATACATGCTGTCCGCCTCCAATCATATGGCCTGCTTTGGGGTAAGATACACTAGAGCATGATGTCCAGCCCCAGGTCAAAATAAATTCCACCGCAGAAACTGAATACCAAACGCAAACGGGCACGGTGTGTGCCACTGTTGGCACTGAAAACTGTATGGTACCAGCTGTGAAATGATAAACCACACGTAAACCATGTGGATCCACAATGGAGCAAAAACAATCCCGAAACACAGACAGTCCCAGTTCAAGACATGCTACTACCACGGCCAAACCTGCTCCTGAACGCATAATCCCAATGCAACACAGGCACAACAAGAACATAACAGTAAATGACAGGCTTAATAACAGCACACAGCACCCTACAAAGGTGTGATAGAGGACTGACACAGGTGCAATCAGAGCATGGGATGCAAGCTGCCCAACAAATAAAGGATGGGAGACTTGAAGGGTCTCAGGCGATACCGCATATAATCGCACAATGCAAGTGCGCATAATGACCATAAAGGCCACCCCAATGGGAAAAACAAATCGCACAAAAGCACGCATGATGACAACAGAGGTCACTGCAATTTCCAGTACAAAACGCCCAATTAAAGAACGCATGACAATCTCGAGAATTGCTGCCGAAGGCATCTTAGCACATGGTGTATACCAACGCGCTCGCACACTGGAGCATGCGATAAAATATTCGTAGACCACGGGGGTCCCCGCAAGGCGGGAGTAAACATAGCCAAAAATGGCACCCAAACGCCAGCCAACCAACCAACACCGTGCACGACTCCACTGAGCACGGTCCGCGACACCACTAACGCTGTCGATGCACCAGATCCTGGGGGAACGATACATCGCGGGTTCTCATTAGAGGAAAAACGCGATGTATCAATCGTTCTAGTTAGAAGGTCGGCGATACATCACCTTAGAGGTGTTCCCGTTAAGGCCAGCACTGCCAGCGCACAGCGACCACGGACGCGTGGTCGTCGTTGATCGTGGTGAGCCCAATAGCCGCATTTGGCCAACATCCATCAATCACTCTCGACGTCGTCGGCGACGATAAGCAGCAAGAAAATACTTCAAAATTCTCGAAAATAATATGGTAGATTGGGAAGCTACATAAAAGACAGTAGACAAGGTAGTTAGATGTAGTAAATGTATCTGAACGTCCGGGCGCCTTCATAAGCGAAAAAAATGGCGCCTCCGGGTTTTCGCTCCCGCCGACCATCCAGCCGCAGTAATTGGGAATGTACTGCCTACCTGTTGCATTACACAATGCACTACCGCGGGCGCTGCGCGCTGCATCATGCGGCGTCCGCTGCGCAGTCCGAAGACATGTGTACCCACAGGGTGCTTGGCGGCAGCGGACTGGTGGGTCACCTCTCCCCAAACGGTGGTGATTCGAGGTTGCAGAATATCACTCACCACGATGCCGGTGTTGCACCCGGCGACGCCATCCCAACCAACTGTGAGGGAACTGGGGGGAAAAAGTAAGTTTATTCAAATAGCACTCACCGCAATGCTGCCGATGCATCCAACGTTAGCACCGCATCTAACCGTGAGGGGGTATTGTAGAGCGCATTGGACGACGTCATGAAGGCCCAAATGAGAGAATTCGGGGCAAAATCATTGAGAGAAGCAAGTATCTATTGAGTGCCGAAATGTAAGCAAATTTTGGGACAGCGGACACTCACCGCGATGCCGCCGTGCCAGCTAACCGTGGGGCATGATGGTACTGCTTCCTATGCGGCGCCATGGAGGCATGGATGGAGTAATTCGGGGCCAAACTGACCGAATAAAGTGAGTTTGTTATTTCCGGCGACATGGAGGACTCACCGCGGCGCCGATGACAATATTAGCAAAGTAATGGGAATTAACTGCAAGGGGGTGTTGAATGATGTCTTAGAGGTCCCCATTGAGACCGGGATGTAGGCATCTAGGCAAGAGCTGATTGAGAAAAATAAGTTTAAGATACGGGGACAAAATCAGACAATATTCATCACTGACCGCGATGCCGACGACGGAATCCACGTCGAGATCCTCCGCAACGCCGAGGGGTACTGTACGGCGTCCTAGAGGACCCCATGGAGGCCAGGATGAAGGCACCTGAGACAGAACCGATTGGGAAAAGCAATTTTAAGATGTGCGCGCATAAATCAGATGACATTCGGCACTCACCGCGATGCCGACGCGAAAAACCTAGGAAACGGAGAGGGGGCGTTGTGTGGTGTCCTACAAGTCCCCATAGGAGCTGGGATGAACGCATCGGGCACAGAACTAATCAAGAAAAGCGGATTCAATAGGCGGGTACAAATGCTATGACATTTGCCACGCACCGCAAAAATTGGACACCAGAGTCCGACGGGGCTGCGAGGCAACATCTTACAACGTCCTGGGTGACTCGATTGAGGTCGGGATGAAGGCGGTCGAGGCAGAACTAATTGAGACAAGTAGATTTCTTATGCGGGCCAAAAGTCAAAGGATCTTCGACTCACTGTGATGACAGCGGCCAGCTCGGTGTCGCCTGGGGGGTCGGTGAGGGCCATATCATGCCGTGCTTTGTTCAAACCAACGACAGTCCCTTCCTGGGTCAGGTTGGCGTCAAGTCTAGGGTGTCTCTTCAAACAGGCCACCATAGGGCACTACGGTAAGACCCAGCGTATGGCTCATTCGTCGAGGACTTGTTGGAAGTTCCAGGTGTTGGGGCCGGCGTCGAAAGGCGCTTGGATGGGCTCAAAGGAAGAAAAAGAAAAACGTGCATCATGGTAGAGAGAGAGCGGCGTCACTCGTGACGGCGTGATTATTTCCTATTTCAGACAAAGTGATCTCAACTTCGCCCACTTCGTGTGAGGGCCACGGCTTATCCTGTATTATACGGAGACTGGAGGCCAGTTTGTAATCTACTCTACTTTGATTTCCCGGCGACAGATCTTAAAAATATTGAAATTGATTATCAGTCCGCGTGAAGACTGAGATGTAGCGAGCGTTCATGCTCCTCTGGACCCTCTATTTGAACCGCAAAAGTCTCTTCAAGCCCATCCGCAACACAACTCAGTGTTACTTCGTGTGTGAAGCTTGCCTCTGCAACAAGATAACAGATTTGCCGGCCAAAAAAGGTATTTTGGAAAGTACTCGACGGTGAGTGCTTCGATTTTAGTTTTGCGACCGCAGATAAGGTTACTGAGGGTGCAGGTTCCAACTAGCATCCAAAAATCTCCAGAAACAAGGTACTCAAATATCAGTCACCGACCGTATATTGCGAATTTAAAGCCCGTCTGGATTTTTCATGCCCTCAACGACCTTACTACTGAGGTCAGGATGTTGAATCAGTCCTCTGAGTGCTGAATTTTGAGAGAAAAGAGGTTGTGGAAGACGAGTTAAGTCAAAAGTACTTTCGCAAAGAACACAAACACTGAACATCAGCCTTACGAGCTTTGTGCGCTTCCGTCCACATAAAACCTCGAAGGGCAAGAAAGTTTTAAATTTGCAAGAGTGTCGTCCCAGAGCCTCTGAGAGCATCACCCAGGGTGTGTGAGCCTGTTTCATAGTCATATTACTGTCATTTGAGAATTTGCGAGTCAAGTCTCGACAGTTCATCCGAGACTTAAGTCTCGAGTTCTCCCTCAGAAAGTCCTTCTTATGAATGTATTATCTCAAGATTCTATATCGGAAGCCCTTAATGCAAGCTTGCAGCTATCAACGCGGACGTGGTATAGTCTGAGCGGGTGCCATCACCTTTTGAATCGAGACTCGTCGTTTTCAAGTTGACAGTCGTCGGAGCAGAAGATCAACCAATTTGGATTTCAAAAGAGATAGACAAATAGGTGGGGTGAAAAATAAAGGATACATAGGACAGAAAAGAAAACGGAAGCGCAACGTGGGGAACGCACAGAGGCGGGCGCAAAATTGACGGTGGTAGACGTGGGAAGGCAGCGGGGATCTTGGTATTTAAGGTGCATGTGGGGACGCCGTCGGACGACAATGGGAGCTGTCGATTAGGGGTTGCAGGGTGCGGGGGCGCTGGCGCAAGCGGTCCGGGGCGCGGGGTGCAGAACCAACGGTGGCAAACGCAAAACGCTAGGGGGCACCTAGATATTGCAGGGGCGTGTGGGGCGACCTCGAATAACGATGAGGAGCCGTCAATCGGGGGGTGCAGGGTGCGGGGGCGCAAGCGCAAGCGGTCCGGGGCGGGGGGTGCAGAAACGGCCGTGGCAGATGCGCAAAGCCAACGCCGGCCGAAATATCGCAGGGGTGTGAGTGAGTGAGGTTGTACGACGAAGAGGTGCCGTCAATAGGGCGGATGGAGGGGCAGGGGCGCGTGCAAGCGGTCCGGGCGGGGGATGTAGGAAAGGCCGTGGCAGATGCGCAAAGCCAGGGGGCACCTAGATATTTCAGGGGTGCGTGCGGGTGACGTTATATAACGACGGGGTACTGTCGATAAGGCGGATGGACAGCAGGGGGGCGGATGCAAGCGGTGCGGTGTGCGCTGTGCTAAAATGGCCGTGGCGGGTGCGCGAAGCCAGCGCGGGAGAAAATATTTCAGGGGTGCGTGCAGGTGATGTTGTCTAAGGATGGAGTACCGTCGATAGGGTGGATGTGGGGGCAGGGGGGCGGTGGCAAGCGGTGCGCGGCGCGGTGTGCAGAAACGGTTGCAGAAGACGCGTACGGCCAGCGGGGCCTAGAAACTTCGGGAGAACATGTGGGCAATATTTTATATGACATAGAGCCATTGGTTCGGGGATGCAGGGCGTGGGGGCGCGGGTGCAAGCAGGAGGGCCAGGGGGCGGCGCACCAGTAAATTTGAGCACAAGGGGAGTATTCAAGGCTTGGGGTGCCGGAAGACAGGCCTCAGAGAGTCCAAGATAAGCTTGATGCAAAGCAGAGTGGTCAGAGTGGAGGGGGAAGGCGGAATCGTGGTGGAAGGGAGAGAGAAGGGGATGCTAACAAGTGTAAACAACAATCAATCAACGATCAATCCACGCTCATTTCGCCCAATTCGGCACACCTTGCGGTGCTCGTCCCCAAGTTCCACACAAATGCTGAGGGTCTGGGAAGTGAGGTGTGTGGTATTTCACATGTTTAGTACATACACTGATAAACTGGCACACCCCGAGGACGCAGGTGAAAAGTACCGTAAATGGTAAGTACAGCCACCCCGCTCGCGCGCTTCGCGCCCCGACGACGGACAGCGACGAATCCTCGGGACAACGCCGCCGTGTGATCAACGACCGCCTACGCGCCCCTGCCACCTTGAAAGGGAAGTGTTCTAAGGTGATACATCGCGAACCTTCTAACTAGAACGATTGATACATCGCGTTCTTCTTCTCATTAGAACCTCGCGATGTATTAAAACCCCAGATACCCCTGGTCGACGCGTCCTCTCCCTCCCTTGAAAACTACACAAACACAGCAAACAACGGAAACGACGCACCCTCCGCACCTCAGTCCCCCGGGCCCCCTCGAAGGGTGGGCGCGGAAAGGCAGGGCGGAAAGGTCGAACGAAAGGAAATAAGGACGGAGAAGGGAGAAGAAGGGGGCGCTAACGCCGGAGAGGTGCCCGCCGCGCATCCGCGACACAAACCACACGCCTCCTGAAAAACGAAACAAAAAACAAGGAGCAGAGAGAACGCTCACCTCGCATACTGCTCCATAATGACCGCCATCGCCTCACGACTGAGGCGGTAAGCCTTTGGTATCATGCCCTTGCCGAAGCGGTAGGTGCCGTGGTTGGAGCAGAGGAGGCCGGTGGCCATTATTGCTGTCGTGGGGGTTAGTACGACGCGTGAAAGGAAACGCAGACAGGACGAGGGGGAAGGCGGGTATCGGGCCCGAAGAAAGAAGAAGGAAGAAGAAGAAATGAATTGAGGACGCACCAATATGCACCGGCACCAACCCAAAACTAACGAAAAAACTGCTGCTTGCACCCCGGCAATGTACTCCGCGAATAACACGTCCCGCTAACCGTCGCCTCCACGAACGGGCTAAAGTACCCGCAGCACCCGAGCACGGATTGGATGGTGAGGCGGCCGGCAGCGCGAGCTCTTGGGACCACTGCTGGTTGACCTTGGCCTCGAGGTTGAGGGTGCGGCGTTTGTAGGTGATGTAGCCTGGAACGATGTGCAGGCCGAAGGCGATCCAGAGGAGGAAGGGGAAGAAAGCAAAGGCAGCGGGCCGAGGTATCCTATCAGACTGACGAACAGGGCAAAGGCGGCGGCGAGCGTCACGGAGCCTGGGGGTGTTGGCGACGAGGAGGGTGCGCGTTCTTGAGGGTGTGGACATCAGGAAAACCTCCCTTTGCCAATTCCATGGAAATTCTCTGGAATTTTCCAGAATCTGACAAACGTGCGAATGGCCGAGAAATGTGAACAAATGTTCGGCAAAATGTTGACATTTCTCCGAAGTCTTGAAACATTTTGCCTAAGGTACTTAGAAGGGTCTCAGAATGCTACTCCTCAGTGTGATGATCCCTGTAAACCTACAGCTCAGGTTTGGAACATACATTGAATCAATTCTACCATCTGACATTTTGTGCGCTTGACCTGTAAACTTGCAAAGTCATTCAAACTCCGCATAAAGCCGATCAAGGGTAAACATCGAACCAAATATTGATCGGACCCTTAGCTCTCGACGTCGCGTATTACCCGCTGTACTTAAAAGTTCGAGTGTGGCAACGACTCACTATTCTCTCTCTCTTCACTTCCCCCATCATCTTCACCCATCTTCCCTCAATTCTTCTTCACTGCCTCAACCCCCCTTCTACTATGAAGCCCTACTCCCATGGCGTGTATCTGTCCCTCGTACAGTGTGGCTCACCAGTTCTGTTTGGGTGTGTCTTGTGACCGGGCAAATTTTACTCGGTGTGTGGGACTTGTGTTTTCATTCACCTATACTTACATTAACACTTTCGCAGACATGATGTATTCTCAGCAAGGCACAGAGTTCTCCGGGATACACAGGTTCGTCAAGTTAATCCTTGCTTTCCTTTCCTTCATACTGAGATTTACTCAAAGATCATCGTCTAGGTTCCTGTAATAATGATTTCTGTGCATCGGATTTGGTCAGCAGGTAAATTTAGTTATCCTATCTCCCGCATCAGAATGCTGACCTTGGAGCAGGAATATGGACCTCGCCGTTCCGTTGGCAAGTCAGTTTGGTTCACCACCTTCTTTCGTCTCTTTTACCACTGCTCCCCGTTTAGTAGGACAAACCCATCCACATACTAGTACTCGGTGACGCGCCTCGTTAGATCTGTTACTTTTAAGATAATATGCAGTTCCGATGCTGCCCAGTAGTTAAACTTACATATCATGTACTACTAGTATACCGTCTTCAATGAAATGAGTTGCTTCCCTACCCATTTGTTCTGGTTCGGAGGACTGTGCATGATTTGCCTGAACATTGGCTGAACGGTGCCAAAAGGCCGTCCCTTTGAAGGCAATATTCACCAAATGTCAAGAAATGTTGCAAAATTCCAGGGAATTTCAGGGGACCGATCCATTTTAACATTTGATGGGAATCTGAGATTTCTGGGGAATTCTAGCGAAATGTTCGCCAAATGTCAGATTTCTTGTCACTTTCCACTAAATAGGGGCAGTCAGAGTAGGCGATTCTCGCCGATTATGACGCCGATTCTGATGTCGATTATGAGTCGATTATCGAATTTATTTAGCGTGGGAGAATCGTCCGAGAACCGTAATCGGCCAGAATCGTCGAATCGACTCCCGAGTCGATTCGACAACGATTCTCGGTCGATTACGATTCTCGTTGCTCTTCCTCTTAAGAACACTACAAAAGTTTTGTTACCCCAATAGTGGCTGAGCAGCTGACAAATTATATTGATTTCATTGATTTTCACTCCCGCCCCTGCCCGCCGCATCACCTCTGTACTCCTAAGTTCTTGTCGCGATGGCTGGCAACAAAAGGGCAGCTGCCACTTCAACCAACGCTGTTCGGGTCGCCAAGCTGGCCGCTGCTGAGGCTCTCGAAGACAGCCAAGTCGCGGCAAAGAAACCACGAGGACGCCCCAAAAAGAAAAAAGAAGAGCCTGAGCCCACCCCGCCGCCTGCTGTGCCCACAGAGGAACCGGCTGCTCTGGCGGAAGCTGCAGGCGTTGACGATATCGAGTGCGTACCGTGTTTGCATGAAGGTATCAATTTTCATGCTGATTGACCGCTATCTTGGAGGTGGACCGACGAGCTGACTTGGACTCTGGTCTCGGCTATGGAAGACGACGACATCTGCGAAGGCCTATTCCCAGGTGCTGGCGGTCCCGTAAAATCGAAGCTGCTTAAAACAAAGCCAAAGACCTATTGGCACTACAAGCTGGCCGTCATTTGCTTCGGCGCGAAGAATGGACTATACAAGGAAGCCTTTGACGCCGCCATCACACCTGCGCAGATAGGCCTGTGGAACACGAAGATAAAGAACCGGATCGCTACGTCAGTCCTTTCTCTCTCCCAGATAGCGAAGCTTGACAGCAACTAGATTGGTGACCAAGGCCAGAGCAAACATAACGGCGATGGGGGAAACAGGGGCTGGGCTTGGGAGTGCAGACGAAATTAATGAAGGGACTGCCCTGGCGACCAAGTGGGGTGAGTTATGTTGCTTATCTTGCGAGGTACACATACTGACGGCCTTTTGTAGATGAGATTAGGCTTGAATCCCCTTGGTTTTTCGAAATACGCAAGCTCATCGCGTCGAGACCAAACCTCCAACCGGTCGGCGTGGGGAATAACGAGACCGCGGTCGACACATCCATCCTTCTTCCCACCACCGACGATGATGCATCCAGCACTTTTGACACGCAGTCAGATATCTACCACGACATCTCGGACACTGAAGAAGACCCACCTCACCCTCCGGCTCCCACCAGTGACGACGACGAAGACCCACCTCAGCTTCCGGCTCCCACCAGTGACGACGATGAGCTCCCTCCCGTTCCCACCCTCGAGTCGGCACCCGTCAAACGAAAGCGTGTCCAGTCAGGGGCCAACAGCAAAGGTCCTGACACCAAGGCTGCTCCTGCGAGGAAGAAAACAAAGCCGCAGGCCTCAACTTCCACCACAGCCCCCGGTAAACCCGCTCCCACTACATCGGCCACTCCTACGCCCGCCGCATCGAAGAAGAAGGGCGCAAAGGGCAAGGAGGGGTTCACTGCGACCGTTCTGGCAGAAGAGGAGACAACACAACGTATGCTAAAGCTGAAGCAAGAGAAGTACAAGGGTCAGAAGGAAGTCCAGTTGGCGAGGATCAACGCCGAGGCTGAGGTGCGATTGGCACGGGAGAAGCGTAAGGGGGAGTCAAAGAAGGTGGACAAAGAGGCGAAGATCGCGTTGCAGCGTCTGAAGATGGAGCAGGAGCACCAGTACCGTCTGGCGCAGCTGCACGCGCAGGCCGGGCCTAGCGAAGCGTCGTCTTCTCGTCACGACAGTGCATTCGGGTTATTTGATCAGTCGACGACAGGGCTAAACGACGGACTCGGACATTTATCGTATGACGGGTTCTAGCGCAAGTACAATCACATTTATCGTAACATGTACCGGACTCGTAGATACACGTAACGAGGCTTGTAAATTTGTCAAATTGATTCATTGCGCCGCACTATGACATGCTAGAGTCGCCGAGCTTCTGCGCGCCTCGCAGCGCCCCGCTGCCTCCGCCTTTCCAGAGCCTGCATCAGCTTGGCCTTGAGAGCTTCGCGAAACTGCTTGCCCTCCGTATTACGCCCCCGGGGCTGACCCGCTGCTGCAGCACCTCCAGCATCACCCTCGCCGTCTGTCGAAGATAACCCCTCCGCAATGAACGGGTCAAGGTCATCTGAATCCGCATCTTCTTCTCGCTCCACTTCTTCGCAGTCCATCGGTGTATTCCCACGCACGCAGAGACCCAATATGTCGCAATCTTGTGGGTGTTTTCGCTCGAAATGTTGACGCGCAGATTCTTGAGGGAGTGAAACCGGCCCTTCAAGAACCCTATTGCATGCTCGGAACGAATGCGAAGCATCGAAACATGATTATTGAATGTCTCGTTCTCGGGAATTAGGCTAGCTGGTTTCTTGTACGGCGCTGTCAGCCAGCCGTCAATCTGGAAAGCTGTCAAACGAAATCCAAAATGGCGAGCGTCCAAAGAAGGGCATACCATGTAGGCGGAGTCGGCCCAAATCCATTCTCCATCCGGAAAGATTTCTGCATGTTCTCGGAAGCTGCGGGTATCTTTGAAGGCCAGTGAGTCGTGTGTACTGCCAGTCCGCCCATAGCTGAAGTCAATTATTTTCAGGTTGGGTAGATTTATGATCTGGTGCTTCCGTCAGTAATTGAAGCAGTTCAGAGCGACACGTACTTGAAAATTGAGAGAGTAGTTGCATTTCCTGTCGAAATAGCTTTCTCCGTACCAGGTGGGCCGCTGGTCGAGGGGTATCAAGGTGCCGTCAACAAAGCACCATCCGTTCCTCCACGATTTATTTGAGTGGCGCTTTACCCACCGCTTCGCTGCTTCCTTTTCCGCGGCGGTCGGCATATGGACTGCATCCTGCATAAATTCGGGGCGGAGCACCGCAGTCATCACGCGGCGGGTGACAAGATGGACAGTGCCCTTCCCCATTCCGGCCCAATTGGCAACGGCTTGAATGCCTGCGGCATTTCCGTCGTGACCGAAGCGGTAAAGCGCCACTGCAACTTGCTGATCCACGGGAAGCTGGGGATTATTGGAATCGTTGGAGAAGACCGGATCCTGCTCCAACGCCACCACAAGCTTGTCGAAGGTGAGGGGACTGACACGAAGACATTGTCGGAAATGATCTGCGCGACCGTTCTTGAGCGCAGTAAGGACGTGGTAGAGGTAGGATGGGCCACGGGGTAGAGTGTCGCGAGGCTGCTCATAGCGCTGCTCATACATGCTGGCTACCTCATCCCGGACCCATTGACGCAGTCGCGGTCGGCGGTGCATGTCATCCAAGTCATCTTCGGATTCATCACTCTCTTCATCATCACCTTCAGCTCCAGACGACCAATTCCAGTCAGGCTCTGACTCGTCCGACACGGAGTCTGAATCAGAAGAGTCAGACCCCACTGAGAAGAGCTCGGGCATATCCCGCGCAGATGATGAGCCCGAAGAATCCGATGTGGGAGCGGTCAAGGAAAAGTTGCCATCCACAAGGATATCATCGGTAAACCGCCAGTTTGGACCTAGAATATCACTCCATTCAGACCCTGAGTCGCTTTCTGTGGTAGTGTCCGAGTCGCTAGAACTAGAACTGTCGCTGGAGCTGCTGGAGCTGGTAGCGCTGTCCCAGTCAGGGAGGAAGCCCAAGTCAACAGGCGCCCGGGGAATTGGATTTTCCCGGCGAGCTCGGGCCGTAGCGCGTTGAAGTAGGAGTGCCCGCCGCTGCCGCCCTTTGTGGTTGCGGATGTAGGACTTGAGTAGAGCCTCTGTGCGGGCAACGCGTCGTGTAGCGGGAGGCATTTGACAAGTTTCAGAGCATAGCCACATTATATTTTTAAATTTTCCAGGAGTCGCTCGCAATTTGAGAATCGGAGAATCGCATTTGAGAATCGGGACGGTCAGAGTTAAAGCGATTCTGGGACGATTCTCACACGATTATGATGCTAAATAAATTCGATAATCGACTCATAATCGACATCAGAATCGGCGTCAGAATCGGCGAGAATCGCCTACTCTGACTGCCCCTAATGGCAAAGGTAGGTTTTCCTGATGGAAGTAGGTTAGGAGGATGAAGAGGAGGGCGAGGAGGGAGTAGCAGGAGAGGACGATGTTGGCGACGAAGAGGATTACTTTGAAGGGCGTCCAGCGGTTGCCACTTTACGCTCATTTGAGCTTCATGGTGGCAGGCTGCCACAACTTGAAGCAAGCGCAACGAGGCTGTGCCCGGCGATCAATTCTTCGCTGCGGGCATCATTGAATTTTCAACCCAACCTTCTCTACCCCGGCATGATTCACCGAAGTGTAAGGGGAAAGTAAGAAGCGACAGGATAGTATGATAGTGGGTCCACTCTCAGCTTCAACCAAGGACCCTCATCGTTGGCACTGTGGAAAGGTAGCTTGATCCGGGCCGGGAGGGTGCACCGCCACCCCCTTTTTATCTAGTAAAAGGGAAACGGGTCAGTACTAGGTTGGGCAACCTTGCCCAGTCCTCGGTGCCCGATCGATATTTCAAGGTTAGACTCGGGGGCCTTCGATACGGAATGTTCCCCACGCCCCCCAGCAACGTAAGCCTCCTTCTAGTGCCAATAATATTTCAAGCCCCGACTGGATCGGTGCATGAATGCAATTCAACCATTTTTTTCTCTTGGGAGTTCACCTCGCAGGCCGAGCGAATCCATAGAGGGAAAATCTAACCTGCTTTAGAACCGCAATATTCACGTGGGCGCTATGGCTGGAAAAGTAATAAAAATTTAATGCAGCAGCAGTCCATGTTCAAGCTTGCAAGCAATGACAAGTTTAAATAAGGAACGGTGAAATGGGATCGGTATCGAGATCCTCGCTTTCGGTGACTAGACCTCGTTGGAAACCCCCGATAATGCGATGAATGAAGCCGATACCGGTCCTAAGGACACGAGACTCCGCTGGATTTGGGTCCTTGTCCACACCGTGAGCCGGCTCCTGACGAGCTTCGGCCGCTGAGAATGGCATTGTAAGCGCATGCACACACACACACTTGTCCTTCGTTCAGCTTACTGTTTTGCTCGTGCGGCTCAGTGCTAAAATTGAGCAGTCCCTCATCCTTGTTTGCATCAGAGTCGGCTGATTTATCGCCTACCTGATTATTAGCATTGTCAACAGGCGGAACCGTGTTTCGTACCATCCTGCTCCACTTCTACCGAACTCTGTGCATCCTCCCATTCGTCGTCGTCGGTTGTTTCTCCTTCATTAGCGCTATTGTCGAACCAATCTTCGTCATCCTCGCCATCTTCTTCCACTTGGGATAGCAGATCTCAGATCAGAGACAAAGAAACTTTTGGCTGTGGTGGGCAACTCACCGTGGGCGAAGGGAGAATTGACCTCCCGAGATAACTGATATAGATCGTATCCCAGATGGCGCGCGACATCCTGACTCTCCGGATCGAATCCCTTGGCTCGGTGGAATTGACGAAGGCCAGCGTAGACACTCGTGTCCCATGAGAATCCCTCAAATTTTGTAGTCAGTTCAAAACCCGGGAACCCGAGTTGTGTCGCCTCCTCGATGCTGAGATGGTCGACACCTGATGGGTCAAGAGACCAATAGGCCGGACACTCGGGTCACCTGAAGGACGATGATCCAGTTTGAAAGTCGGTCGTCGGACAGAGAAAGAGATAGCCGGGTGGAGTGCCCTCCCTCGTGTTCCCGATTGTGATTCGAAAGTGGACCCAGTCCACGACAACTGTTTGAAAGGGTATTTAACACACAATTCCGACGCCAAAGCACAAAGCATACCATAATCCTCGAAATTGGATGTGATTTGAAGACGACTGAAGATGTGATTTGCTTGTGTTAGCCAGGCGGAGAAATCACTCGGGAAATTCAGAGTATATGCAAGTACATTGTTGCACACATCCTTGGCGTCGAAACTACGACATCGACATGAGACGAGTAGTTTACAACATTGACGAGGGAATCCATACCGGGTCCAATCATTCTCCATGTGCACTCCATTCAACAGTTCTTCCCCAAGGTTCCATTCCCCACCAGACAATCGTGCCCCAGGGAGGTATGCAATCTCAGCACCTTCCTCAAGCTGGCTGTTTGGGGGAAGGAGGAAGACAGCTCCGGAAGAAATTATTGCGGAGCTGGAAAAGGAGCCAGATCGATACCGGCGTAGAGTGAACAAGCATGTAAAGTGATATCCCTCAAGCGTCAGAGAATGAATGGCCGCGGCCTCCTGGGTTGTTGGATCCAAGGAAAGGTTTATCGGTGGGTGATATTCCCTGGGGTAAGGATTAAAAAAGAATTCACTGCCCTCATTCTTGCCATCTGGGTGAGGGCCGAAGTCTGCACAGAGCCGGCCATTCGAACGGCGTATCAACACAGTGGAGTTCATCTCAAAGGCCAACTGGCTAGTTTGGAACGACTGTGTCACATAACGGTAAGCCTGCTAAGACCATATGTTCGAGTCAGCAACTTGAAGGCCAAAGCAAGGTTGAATTCAGTTACTTCCCACTCGCTCACCTTGCAGAAGGGAAAAGGGTCAATACCAGCTGTAGAAGAGGAAATGGTGATACATACATAGCATGCAGAGATATACACCTTCATAATCGGCGAGGTCATGAATTGTTCGATTGGTATTAAATCTAATTCCTCCATATGTGCGTGAACCTTCAGGATGATGATTTGGAAGCAAAAGTCGCACCACCGTGGAATATTGTCGCATATATGGTATCTGACCTAGCGGTCCCATACATTTGGACAATGCTCGGGTGACTGGGGTCATCTTGAACGCGACACGGAGGAAAAACGGACCACGACTCACCGAAGAGACATATACATCTTGACGTGTTGCTGCCATGCCTGCGACACTGAGGTTAAGTGGCATATACATGAATGAAAGAGGATTAAACACGCGCCTCCTCCGCCTCATCACCTTCGTACATCGCGACGGTCAAGTCCGTATTTCGGCCGTCGATCTTGGCAGAGTAGACCCGCCGAACACAGTGTCGTTCACGTCGGTGATCGATATTACCTGATTCTTGGTTCACGAGTTCCCGTTGAAGGTCAATGTCCCCCATGGGAATCGTCCGAAAATCTACTCAATATTAGCATCCTGGTGAAAGGAGTTCGTGATGAAGGATACTTGGAGCTTTGGCCGGAGGGGGATGATAATGGTTCGTGTTGTTGTTGAACGTCCCTCCATTGATGGAGAAGTACTGCGAGCCTGCAAACATACCGCCGCCAAACCTGGAGTGGGCGGCGTAAGCCATGAGGCAGCGCAAGCGAAGATTCGGAAGAGCTCACGACGTGTATATGGGGTCTTCGGGGCTTGAGGGAGGAGTGTGTTCGTCGTCTGAGTAGGTGCCGATGTCCATAGATGGTCGTGAACGGGGATGGTGAGGGTGGGGAAGGAAGGGATAATAAACGCCGGGAACAGCTTTCGTGCTGTAAGGGACTAAAATAGCAGCTGTTGAGCCACAGCTTCGCTTCTCACGGCATCGCAACAAGGCGCTGAGTGACGGCTTGAACGAACGCGTTGTGGTTGCACAGGTTGATCTTTGGGTAATTGTCGGGACGTAAAGGGAGTGCCTACCTGGGGATCAAACTTGAAGTGCAAAGTTCTAAGTCGGGCCTAGAATTAGGGTGCGGTGAGGTAGTGCCAGGGAGGAAGCAGAGGAGCGTGAGATATTGCTCGAGAGTCGAGGTTGGATTCATTCCGAGGTTTCACAGTAACTTAGAGGTTTCGCAGACTGAGACTGAGTGTCAAAGCGCGAGTAGTAGTAGCCGGAAGAGTCAAGGGGATTGTTTATACCTGAGATGATTTAGACGAGCCACAGTCAGAGGGAGAACGAGTCTCCGAATACCGTCGGGATCACACAAGATCGCTAGCGGATTGAGATCCAAAGGATGAGGTACCGAGAGAGCAAGCACGTTTTCAAGCCCAGAGAGAGGTCCGCGGCCACGATTTGCTTACGAGCGCAGGGGATCTTGCCTTGCATCAAGTTTCATGCGAGATCTTGAGAAAATACCAACTTCGGCCGGGCAGCTCCGAGTAGTAAGTGTCCACATTTGTATTCCTGGTGCCGTGCAGTTGTAAGTTGCTGATTGGGGCGAGGCTCGCCGCTCCGAGTTCCAAAGGTCTTGTGATGCGCGAAGAGTGGGTTCCTTTTTTTCAAGGTCACGATGCACTTGCCCAAAACACGGAACAGCGGAAAGATACCATGCACCCATTGCCAGATTCCAGAGATCGATGCGGCGTTGACGTTCTCGTTCCTTCGGAGCATGCGGCTAGCCCAAATTTGAAGCCGTGGCTGGACCGACCGCGAATACCGTCCGCTGTAGAAGTCACCGCTGTGTGCGGACGGAAATCCTAATCCTAACGTGTGCGCGCATGGCATCATTTGAATCTGCCGTTAGATTTCTGTGCCATGTAGAGCTCACACTTTGGAACGTGGAGCGGGGATCGTCGATGCTGCACGTGCAGGTTAAATTTCGAATACGAACAAACGAATCGAAGAGAGCGCGAATGATCTGACGAGTGAAGGGATCCGAATCGCGGTTGTTTGTGCGAAAGGATAGCCACGGAGAGGACCGGACGACACGAGCTATGAATACCCAAGTGTTGAGGATTCACATTTTGGGGAAATAAAGTTTGAGGAGAAAAGTACGGCGGCCGAGTCATCAAGAGTTTTGCAGAACCACACCGATTGTCAGCGATGTGGCGGAGGCGCCAGACTATTTGAAGGCCCACACATGTCGGAGGGAACCCACTTGACGAAAGACTTGCCGTGGCCGGGCGCACAGGACCCCAGTAGTATACCGAATTCAAGACCACACAGACCTAAGAAATTCGTGGCAGGCTCGAAACCGGCGTGAATAATCTTGAGGTCGAGTTCATTAATCTTCTGGTTCATTCGGAGGTCTTTCGTTACATAGATGCGGGGAGTTCGCAAAGGCAAAATCCAGTACTTTATGGAGCGAAGCAGAGGAGCGGGTTTGTTTTGAGCCAGGACACGTTTGGATGAGATCAATGGCGGATTCAGGTCGAGGAGAAAAGTGCGACGGCCAGGTCATGGAGAGTTATATACAATCAATTACCGCGCCGATTATCAACGGAAGCGCGGAGCTATTTGAAGGCCACATGTCGCAAGGAACCAGAGGGAGACCAGCCAAAAGATTCCTAGACTGCCCGTGTAAAATTCAGAATTTGGCCGCGAGCCTACGAGAGTATCCCAGGTAAGATCCAAGACTTGAAGCGGCCGGGCACCCAGGAACCCAGTAGTGTATCAAATCCAAGACCACACAGGTCTGAAAAAGTGCAGCTCTGCTGTATGAGTTCGCGAATTTGCCATTGTGGCAAGCAGAGATTAACACTCTTCCTCGCGCAGTCCCTAGCTAGCGGCTTTCCAAGGCATTGACTACAAAACGCATCGTGCCATAGCTGCTAGGCTCATGCAGCACTCGGGGAAGCGGATTGCGGCGCGCGTCGAAGGCGGAAAGCAACGGAAGGACGCCCTTGTGAGTACGCAAGGTTGAATGTCGTGTCAGTGGTGATCCAAGAGCTGCGAGAGAACCTTCCCAAAGACCCCAATGCCTAAATAGACCACGATTCAGAGTCCATTAGAATATTGAGGAGCTCCGGGTTTATTGCGTATCCAAAAGGATGTCGATGGGCAGCAGTTATGGAGGTGGAACTGTGCAGGGGAGGGTTTTCATGAAATCCGAGTCGTGGCCGCGGTGGTCTGTGATGGTGGTCGGGAGGGAGGAGAGCGGCCAGCAGTCAGCTGTGCGCGGGCTTTGGCCACGTCGTCGCGAGATAGGGAGCAGTGTAGCCCAAGCCCTAGATTAATTGCGAGAAGCTTTAAAAACTTGAAGGCGGCAAGCCTCATCAGAAGTCTTGGTGCGGCCCAGCCCCAGTAGCATATTGAATCCAATTCAAGCCAAGAATTGCAGTTCTGCCGTTGAGCCCAGGGTTTGTCGAATTCCGTCGTAGTGGCAAGGAGCAGAAAATCAACGGCTCTCCGGGCCGTACACGTGCTACACCGCCACCCCCTCTGCGCCAACCTTTTCACCCACAACTTGCGCCGAAAAGCATGAACACACGATAGAGTGTCTTCGTGGGCGTCATGAGCTTGGCTCGGGACGTCAACGAGACTCATAGAAACCACTGTAACATTAGAATGAATGAGCAGACGCTGCGCGTCTCAAATAAAACCGACGCTACGCGTCTCGAGAATGAAGTTAGACGCTACGCGTCTCGGAGTGCAGACGCTGCGCGTCTCGAAATGAACGCAGATGCGACGCGTCTCTGAGTGGATGGTGGAGAGGGAGGAGAGAGGGGAAAGAGGGAAGGAGAGAGAGAAGACACAAACCTAATGGTTTGTGTCTGGCGCGGCCTCCATCAGGAAAATCCAAAGTTGCCGTATAGACCCACAAAGACCGCTATAGACAAATATAGACGTTATAGACCTCATAGTAAATAGGCCACCCCACTAGTAAGGTGGGGGGACCATGTTCAACTTTATAGACACTCAAAGACCATAATAGTAAGCCACCTGTCTATGAAAGAGCTCATATTCATAGCCATTATAGACCTCATAGTGAACTTATTGGAGACGGAAATCGGCCAGTTGCACAGGTAAGAGCGAGAAAACCAATCAATTCTGCTCGGCGATAGGTAAAACTAGCAGTCGAAATATGTACGAAAGGAGGCCAACGAGCTGCGACGATGGGGATTTCAACTACTGGGTACTGGTATAATAAAATAAGGACCGGTTTGAAACCAGTCCCGGCGTAGCAAATTTGAATAACGAGGAGCAGGAGGACGTGGATATTGATTTGACTTAACGAGCCCGTTGCCAATTTGCGCGGAGAGTTTTCAAGACAGTTGATGCTACCTTATCGTCGCGGAGTTGTCCAATCGGAGAAAGCACTTGCCAATTTGCGGAGTTTTGAGAGTGGTTGAACTTGCTATCGTTGCGTTGCGAGCTTTGCTTGAAATAGACCAAGTACGGAAGATTCGGGTTGCTTTGCGACTTGAATAAACCTTGACTCCGGTTGGACGGCGTTGAACACGTGGGAAAAGTCGTTGTGAGTTGCGACCTGAATGATGAATGGTGAGCTTGACTCCGGCTTGACGGCAGCGAATGTGCGAAGGGGGAATTATGTTCGAGTAAGGTTAAGGGACTTGAATGCTGAGCGCAACGTGGGACGACTTTTGTAGGGTGCTTGAGGAACAACTCACCAGAGCAGTCGGTGATGGACCAGGATGAAGGCCGCATGTGAATGTTACTTTGGATTGGGTTGCCTGGGCCTGCCGGACTGAAGAGATTGCGGTCAGCATTAAAAGTAGCGGTAGGACATGAGAAATAGTTTGAGAAAGAGATTGAGGAGGATCCAGAGTTTGAAATGGGAGGGAGAAGTCGAGTGAGCGGAGGAAGAGTCTGGATCGAGAACGGGGCTCGCGAGGCGTACGTTACCACCCCCAGATAAGCAAGACACGTAACATCCGCTCGCCCCGTATCGCTGACTGGTTGCCCAGCCTCAAGCGCGTTTGCAGCCTGGCAGTGAGGCAGCAATTCGTGAACGCGAAGCGCCCCCTCACTAGTGTCCAGACTCCACAAGGAGAACGGGCGTACGAGGGACAGAAACCACACATCCCTAGCCTACCCTGATGGGGATACTGGCATCTTCGAACGAACGGCTGCCTCCACCGAGACTTGGAGGGAAAAGGATTTGGATCCGAGCACTCACCTCATCCGCCCGATATATCCATCCAATGATCCATAACAAGGACGAAGGAACCAGAATGTGAGAGGCGATGAGGTAGAAGAGCGGGAATCCGCGGACGGGTGAGCATGCATGCGTGTTGTAGGGTAGAGAGGACAGAGGAAAGGACGAGATGTTTGTTTGTCCCCGATCAAAACGAACCACATTTTACGCGCACGTGACTACCCCGCCTACTTACCGCGTTACGGCACTTCGGCTTTTAGCGCTTCGCCGTGGATTTCCATGGCCATTTAGCCAGAACTCAACCAGAACTACGGAGGACTTTCAATTCTCAACTGTTGGCTTTCAAATATCAACTGTCTGCTTTAAGGCATGTTTTTTTCCCTCAGAAGTGTCTGTCTTGAAGATTTCTTCGCTCCTCTCTTCAAGCTTCAAGTTGTACCTCAACTTCTCTCCCTGTTACGCCTCAGGCATTTGTGCTCTTCAGGCAAATTCTTGATTCAGTGGTGGTAGCAAGGGGGGTCAAGGATAAGCAATTACCATATGGGGTAGAGGGGGGGAGGGGTCGAGGCTCCGGCGGAAAAAAAAAAATTGTATGCAAATTTCTTTGCCCCTCAGAAGGTCCGCTGGGGAGTATAGGATCAATGGAGGGTCTCAAACATGAATTAAGAGTATAACTGTGCTATTACAAGCCTCCCATTAGCAGGGTTGGGTAAGGTTGGGTCACCGGAATCGGTTTTGAACCAAGTTTCAACCGACCCATGTAAATGTTAAGTGCCTGGACGTCGATGGTTCAACGAGAAGGGCTACTCACCACGTTCGACCCTGCGGGCGACCCAACGAGAAGGCTTCTTCTCACATATGGTGCTCTTATTTCGCTATAAAATCACTGCTATAGCCACTTCCCACTGCCAAAATATCGGAGCTTGATATTCCGCCGCCTCGGATATGTTTCTATAAAAGGGAATTTGATGGTATCACCGTTACGTAGGGGGGAGGGGTAGGCCCAAAGTCCTGAAAAAACAAAATTGTAGGTGATATCGTTTTTTCTTATCTTTGATCCCCCTTGGGTGGTAGCAATAATGATTCACCCAGTTAGCTGAGGATACGCTCAGATTTACGGTTACACGAGCGCTCATCCCACACAATAGTAGCGCATGTGTACCCGCTCGACATTGGTACGGGGCCTCGGACCCCGAGTAGATCCATTGTGCCCCTCGTACAACGTTCGAAATCTATGCCAGTTCCAGTTCATTCTTGGTTAATAAGTTCTATACTTAGTGTTAATCCGCCCAAACTTGAGTGGTATCGTAATGAAATAAAAAGGGTGTATTTGGTAGTCGATACACTCATTCCACCTTGAAGTTAAGTAGTAGTACTTAGTCCAAGAATACTTCGTTAAATTGAACATCCGTCATAGAACAAGATAGTAAAGGCCCCAATTTCATAGACCTTTAAAGTTGTACATAGACCATGATAGTACCGGGGTACCTTCATAGACACCGAAAGACCATCAGAGACCTGTATAGTCTGGCGTGTGTCTATGCAGACACTTTGGTTTTTCCTGATGTCTGGCCGCGGGCTGCGGGGCGGGAGAACCCGAGTTAGCTCATTGCGAACCGGGCGGGCGAAGCCCAAAGACGCCCCGGGAAAAGACCCGCGGCCGAGTCCGACGTGACGCGAGACTGAGCACAGAAATCCGGTCGCCCAGTGCGACGACGAACGCGAAAGTTGGGCGGTAGGCGGAGCGAGGATGCGATGGAGATGGGAGTCGGGATCAAGCAGTAGCTACTGATCCGCGCGGGGTCAAACTCCGCTCTACTCCGCTCAATCACTCAAATAATTAATTCAAAGGCTCTGACGCCCACTCAACACTCTATCTAACGCTAGGCCCCCTCGGGCCCGCAAGGTTGAGGTCCGAGGCGGATGCGGCGGGCATCAGGAAAAAACCTCCTTCACTAATTTAGGACTAATTTAGTTTGTCGCCCAAACATTAGGGTAAATTAGCGTGAAAGTGTGGGAAGGAAACTAATGCGGGGAAGCGAAGGTAATTTGGGGTAATTTAACGGCCGGGGATCTCGGCCTATCATCTCTTCAGGTGCGCCTAGAGCATGGTCATGTCTCTTAACCAACCAGGTTCATATTGAAGTTGTTCAAGAGTGCAGTTGTGTAGATTTGCTTTTTGCCTTTGAAGTTGAGAATGTGTCTTTGAGGTGCTCGGGCTTTCCTCTCGTACTTTTTATCTTGAATGATTACCTGACCAAGCTATTGGTCGGTACCCGAATTGGAGTCTCCAAAGAGTTCAGAGACCTCAAAGTCGGACACCACGCCGTAGGCATGACCTTTGTGCCTTGAATTGAGTTAGCCGACCTGCTACCAGTGACCACGAGTCACATACACAGATAGTGTTGCTTAAGCACATCCAGAGTCATTTTAGTTAACGCTCTGAAGCTTCAATGGCTGAAAGTCTCGGCAATTTCTGTGACCGTTGAATTTCATTACCCGTGACCGAAAATCTGACCTAAATTTTTGGTCAGGAGGAGTGGGTAATCCCACATATCTGCCCTACAAGTAGCTGTGCTGCAGCACGTCCAAATTGTATTCAATAAACTGACTCCCGAGCAGTGAAATTATAATTCACAGTATGCAATTGAGCTAATTTGCATTCCGATGGCAAGCGGGAAGAACCAGGATTTGCATCCCAACTTCAATCCATGGCAAAAAGTTGGAGACTTGGCGACAAGTTGACGAAAGTTGGAACCTCAGTTGAAACGCGACGTCCAGAACGCCGTCGGATCAAATCCTCACGTGAGCGCGAAAGTGGTTCGTTTTGATGCTGTCACAACAAAGTCAAACACCTTTCTTCCTTTTCCCCCACTTCCTCGCCGCGCTGCTGACGCTCAACAGTCTCCAAGCCATCTCCCATCCTTTCTTTTCAGATTATTCGTTTCTCCTAGACTTCTGGCCACGGCGACTCGATGTTTGAGGAAGTTTGACCGCAGAGTAATGAGTTAGTGTTTGGCCCCAGAATGCAGCGGTGCGTCTCTTGTATGCTCTCTGTATGCATGGACTGATCTCGCTCTCTGCTTCACTGACATGTCCGTACTCCAGGGTCTCTCTCCCTCTCCGAGTCTCTCTTTCAATTGCAAGGTCACGCAACGTAACAGTAATTAAAAATTCTATCTTGTCTGGTTTCGTGACGCGCAACTTCAAACTCATCATCTGCTTTTGTGGGCCGCCTCAAGTATCAAGCTATTGGACTGCCACCGCAAGTTCATCAAGTCGATCGCGCAACTTCAGTGCATCAAAATTGACCTTTGCGGCCACCTCAAGCATTGGCCGCCGCAAGCTCATCAAGGCGATTGACTTACCGTGGCTTACTCTTCACCCATAACTTTCGTGCACCACAAACTTCCTTCAAGGCCGTTAAGATTCCTGGGTTACTTCGCGCTCCGCCTCAAGCCGTTGATTTACCGCCGCTGCAAGCTAATCGATTCCGTCGTTCGAAACCATAAATCTTCCTAAGACTTTCGACCTTCAAGCTTCCCTGGCCTCGGCGGTGTCAAATTTTGACTGGCCAGTGTTCCTTCAAGCAGGCTCAATACACCGGTGCGCACAGCATTTTCACCTTAATTCGCTGACTCCATCTACCCAGGTCCTTTTGTTGTCGCGCATATCATAATCTCAACATCGTATACGCGTTCCTTGCTGAGATCACTCTATCCAGCCGGCGTGGCGTGGCTGGGTCTATGTTATTTTATCGTAGCCAGTTATATGCTTCCTGATTGTTTGTAGTAGTCCCAGGCGTCAATTTATGTGGCTCTCGTGCAACTATGGCAAACGAACAGACCCCAAACCGAAACTAATATCAGAACTAGACGCGAAAAGCGAGGGAAAACATAGGCTAAATTAGCTGGCTTGGGAGTAAGTTAGCCCTAATTTACCTCCAAGTTTACTAGAAAGCTAACACGGCTAACTGAACTTAAATAGCTAAATTAGTGCGAATTTGGGGTAATCTGGCCTCTTTAGCAAAGGAGGTGTTTCCTGATGGGGGTGGGGTTAGGGGAGAAGGGGTTTGGTGGGATTTGGGCGCTGCAAGGAAGGGTTAGCATTAATATCGAGAAAGGGAAAGAGGGAGGAGAGGAGGAGAGAAGAAGTAAGAAAGAAATAACGCTGCTTCGACCCCCGGTGCCCAACAGGGTCTTTCGGCCGAGGGAATGCAGGCAGGAGGGAGGGAATGACACGTAGGAATGATACGGTGTGAAGGACGGAATGAATAAAGCGGAGTGAAGTAATGAAGCCAACAAGACAACACGCTACCCCGTGCGCAACCCACGTGCGGGGCGAGTAGGGTTGAACGAAGGCGGCCGGCGCGCAACGCAAAGAAACCCGCGCGCGCGGAACCGCGGCAACCAAGCCAACGCGTGCACAAACCACGCGCTCACAAAACCAAGCCAACGCGCGCAAACAAAGAAATAAATGAACACTCACTGCCCCCCACTCCCACTCCCCAAACCACTCAACCCACTCCCGGTCCCCCGCGTATGCGTCTGCGCGTGCGAACCGGTGTTACCCGAGTTGTTGGAGATCATATGCGCGGCGGCGTCGGCGCCGTATTGGTCTGCTAGTTGGCTGCGAAGGCGGGTTAGTGTTGGATTTTGAGTGATAAGGAGGAAGGAGAAGGGAGAATAAATCGAAAGTAGAAGGATCGAGGGTTAGAAAGGGAAAGTAGTAAGAGGAATACGAGGGAGGAATACGAGGGCGGGAAGACACGCTCACGCGCGCGCCAGTCTCGGTGCCGTTCCTACGAACGCCAACAACCAACCAGCCAACCACCAACACTGTGCACGACTCCACGGCGCGCGCGCACAAACACGGTCCGCAACACCACCAACGCCGTCTACGCGTCCTCTCCCTCCGTTTAACACAAAGCGATCAACGCAAATAACGCACCCTCCGCGCCCAGTCCCGTCGAAGCGAAGGGTGGGGCGCGGAAAGGTCGAAGGAGAAGAAACCGAACGAGAGAAAAGTGAAAGTAGAAAGATCGGGGTTAGGAGAAAAAGTAGGGACAAGAGGAATACGAGGGAAGACGGAAGGGCGGGAAGACACGTCACGCGCGCGCAAGTGTCGGTGTCATTGCCACGAAGGGACGCCAACTAACCAACGCCCGCCCACCAACACCGCCTACGCGTCCTCTCCCTCCCTCCTTTTAAAACAACGTAAACAGCGTGAACAACGCACCCTCCGCCTCTCGAAGGGTGGGGCACCGAAAGGAAGGGAGGAAGGTCGAATGAGAATAGGGTAAAAGAAGGAAAGAAGGGAGAAGAAAGGGGCGCAAATGCCGGAGAAGTACGCGCATTCGCCGCAGAAATAAGCACTCCGCCAAAAACGAACGCGCCTCCCGAGAACAACATAAACACGATCCGCAAAAAAACAAACCCCATCCCGCCGTAAGAATGAAATAAAGAGTAAGGAAGAATATAAAGAGTAGAGACATCATCTTGCCGAAGCGGTAGGTGACGTAGTTGGAGCAGAGGAGGCCGGCGGCCATTATTGCTGTGGGGTTAATTAGTACAACGTACGAAATTAGTTGAAGGGGAGGGAAGGAAGGAACGCCAACAGGCGGGCATCGGGCCCGAAAGAAGAAAGAAGAAAGCGACGGCGAAAGAAAGAAGAAAGCAACCTCACGCACCAATATGCACCAGCACCAACCCAAAACCAACAATATACCACCGCGTCAACGCCTTCTCCTGAAACTCCAAAAACTGCTGCTTGCACCCCGGCAATATGCTCCGCGAATAACACGTCGCGCTAACCGTCGCCTCCACGAACGGGCTAAAGTACCCACAGCACCCCAATACAGACTGGATGGTGAGGCAGCCGGCGGCGCTGAGTTCCTGGGACCACTGCTGGTTGACCTTGGCCTCGAGGTTGGGGGGGCGGTGTTTGTAGGCAATGTACTCCGGGACGACGAGGAGACCGAAGGCGATCCAGAGGAGGAAGGTGTACACCGCACGGAAGGGCGGTTGTTCAGCAGGATGCTCGGGTACCCGATCAGACTAACGAACAAAGCAAATGCGGCGGCGAGCGTGCTGAGCGCGAGCTCGGGGGTGTTGGCGACGAGGAGGATGCGGGCGTTCTTGAGGGTGTGGAAGTAGGTGAGGAGGGAGAAGACGAGGGCGAGGAGGGAGTAGCAGGAGAGGACGATGTTGGCGACGAACAGGATGATCTTGAAGGGGGTCCAGCGGGCTTTGCCGCTTCAGGCTCATTCATGAATGGTAAGTAGTAAGAAGTAAGTGTAGCGAGGCTGTGCACGGCGATCAATTTTTCGGGCATCATCGCATCTTCAACCCAACCTCTGCTCGGCACGATTCACCCCTATATATAGGCCTAGCTGTAAGGGGAAAGACAGGATGGCAAGATAGCGGGCTCTCAGCTTCCACCATCGGACCAAGGAGTTGGCACTGTGGAAAGGTGGCTTCATCCGGGCCGGAGGGGCGCACCGCCACCCCCTTTTTATGCGGTAAAAGGGATCAGTTATGTTAGGTAACATTGCCCAATCCTCGGGGTCCTATTGATCTTTTAGCTCAGGCCGTGGGGCATGGATAAGGAATGTTACACACCCCCCAGCGACGTAGACCCCTCCCAGTGCCAATAATATTTCAGGCCCGAGTTCATCGGTCTATGGATGCAATTCAACCATTAATTTCTCTTGGGAGTTCACTTCGCAGGCCGAGCGAAGAGACACACGGAAACCCGAACCTGCTCTATAACCGCAATATTCACCTGGGGGCTACGGTTGGAAAGGTATTATAAAAATAAGGTGTTTCATATATAACTTTTTGACCTCAACTTCTGCCCCGACTTCTGCCCCAATTCTGCCCCAATTTGCCTCGAGTTGGGGCAGAAGTTGGGAGCTCAATCGTGAAACACCTAACCGATAAATTCTGCCCCAACTCCGGAGTTGGGGCAGAATCAGGCACCGAAGCGACTTGATGGATGCCCCAAATCACCGATTAGCCGAAGTTGGGGCACCGAGTTGGGGCAGAAGTTGGGGTAGAAATCGGGGTAGCAAGTCGTGGTCTTGTGCACGATTCCACCTCCAACCCCGATTTCATGCCCCAACTTCTGCCCCAACTTGCCCAAAATTGAGGCAGAAGTTGAGGCGCGAGTTGGGGTCGAAAAGCTATATATGAAACACCCTAATCTAATACAGCGCAGCAGTCCATGTTCGAGGTTGCAAGCAATGTCAAGTTCAAATAAGGAACGGTGAAATGGGCTCGGCATCAACATTCTCGGTTTCGATAACCAATCCCCTTGCCAACCCTCGTTGTAAACCCCGGATAATATGATGAATGAAGCCACTACCGGTTACGCCGGCACTAGGGACGCGAAGCTCCGCTGGATTTGGGTCCTGGTCCGTACTGCAGGTCGGTTCCTGACGAGCTTCGGCCGCTGAGAATGTTTTTGTAAGCGCATGCACAGACATACTTGTCCTTCGTTCAGCTTACTGTTTTGCTTGTGCGGCTCAGTGCAAACATTGAGCAGTCCCTCCTCCTCATTTGCATCATCAGAGTTCTGGATTGATTCATCGCCTACCTGATGATTAGCATCGTCGAAAGGCGGAATCGCGTTTCGTACCATCCTCTACCTCTACCGAACTCTGCGCGTCCTCCCACTCGTCGTCGGTCTCTCCTTCATCGGTGCCATCGTCCGACCAATCTTCCTCCACTGCAGATATCAGAGATCAGATGCAATGAAACTTCTGACTGTGATGGGCGACTCACTGTGGGCAAAGAGAGAATCCACTTCCTGAGATAGTAGATAAAGCGGCTTTCCGAGATGGCGCGCGACATCCTGGCTGTCCGGATCGAATCCCTTTGCTTGGTGGAATTGACAAAGGCCAGCGTAGACGCTGGTATCCCAAAACTTTCCACAGATTCGGGTAGTTAGTTGAAAAGAGGGGAACCCGAGCTGTGTTGCCTCCTCCGTGCTGAGACGTTCAACACCTGAGGGGTCGAGAGACCAATAGGCCGGGCATTCAGGCCATCTGAAGGATGAAGGTCGGGTTTGAAAGTCAGTTGTCGGACAGAGAAAGAGGTAACCGGGTGGCTCCGTCGTGTTCCCAATTTTGATTTGAAACATGACCTGGTCGACGAGAACTGTTTGAAAGGGGATTCAACACATAATTACAACGGCAAAACAGAAGGCATACCATAATCCTCGACATTGGATGTGATTTGAAGGCGACTGAAGATGTAATTTGCTTGTGTGAACCAGGCGAAGTAATTAAGCTCGGAACTCAGAGTATATGCAAGTACACTGTTGCAAACATCCTTGGTGTCGAAACTATGACATTGACATGAGACGATTAGTTCACAGTATCGACGAAGGACTGAATCCATACCGGTTCCAATCATTCTCCATCAGCTTTCTGCTCAATCTTTCTTTGCCAAGGTGCCAACCCCAACTACGAAATTCTGTCCTTGGGAGGTATGCAATCTCAGCACCTTCCTCAAGCTGACCGTTTTGGGGAAGAACAATAACAGCTCCAGAAGAAATCGTTGCGGAGCTGGAAACGGAGCCAAATCGAAGTTGGCGTAGAGTGTACGAGCATATACCGTGATATTCTTCAAGTGTTTATGGCATATGGCTGCTCTTGCGGAAGTACAGTGACTTTCCCATATAATCGTGAGCCTGCTAAGACCGTATGACCGAGTCAGGGATGATGAACAGAGTAGGGTTTAACTCATTTACTGTCAACTCGGTGTACTTGCAAAAAAGGGAAGAGGAAGAGATCAATAGAATGTAGAAACAGTGATCAAGATACACATACATAGCATGCAGAAATATACACCCTCATAATAGGCGAAGCCGACGCCACGAGTTGGAGTGGTATCAAGTCTAATTCCTCCATCCGTGAACGTCCAGGACAATAATCATCAGCAAATCGGCACAACGCGGATAATAATATGATCTGGTGGCACTACTGATCGTCGATCAAGCTGATATTCCCATGTCGGGGCTCACAGGGGCTCATTAGCGCCATACCAGCTGTTGCCAGTTGGTTCCTCGCCGGTCATTTGAGTGCCAGATTGGGAGCCTAGCATGATGCAATGTAATTTAATTGCAGCCTGCCGCTCACTGACCAACCCTCATACGGCCATCATACGCCTGGTGCTTTTGCCTTCCCTTCACCGCTGATGTTCTTCTTCTGTAGTTCCAGGCTACAGGTCATGTCCTAGGGATGTAAATACATATTGGTTTATGCCTTATAGCAGTTCTCATGTTTGAGATGTCGTAGAAAGTATTAAATTATATACAAGTACTGTGTGGAAAATATCAATCGGCACCAAAAGTAAAGTCCTCCTCGTCTTCGAACTCGAGATCATCGTCATCTAGCTCCTCCCCAGAGTCATCTCCATCCATGTCTTCCTCAGATTCGCTGCTTGAGTCCGACTCGGGGTCCGAATCTTCGGGGTGAGTGGTGGCTGCGCCGGCGTGCACTTCATCCTCGGCCGCGGGATCGTCGTCGTCTTCGTCCACTGCTTGGGGTGTCCCGAGATCTAGATGGCCGATTCCACCGCCGAAATACCGCATAAACATGTCGCTATCAGCAAATCTGCAAATTATCTCAGTTTATCAAAGTGACCGGAAAGAGGCGAGCCTACATGTCCACACAATAGGTTGCCCAGTCTTCTGTATCCTCTGGAGCCCGCGCAGCTGTCTCGGCCTGAGTGGCCAGAAGCTCATTGGTGCGCCCACCCACGAAGTCGGGAATAAGGTGACTGCCGCGAAGAATGTGCTGGGGATCAAGAAAGCCAAATGCGAACGGGTCGGACTCGGGCACGAAGCCAACTCTGGGGAGACGAGCCCTCTTGATACCCGCACGGTAACCCGGTTCAACCCCCATCCATCTAACCCAAAGGAATTCCATCGGCGTCGGGGGTGTCGCACCCGACTCGGTGACACGAAACACATTAGCATGGAAGACGCCGAGGAGTTGGCAATACCAATAGGGATGCGCGCCAGCCTCAGTTTCGGGAGAGCGTATCATAAATTGTATGCGCTGATCTTTGCTGATCAGTGTTGTGCCGATTTGCTGATGATTGCAAGTGAAAGTCGCACCGCCGTGAAATATTGTCGCATACATGGTTTCTGACCTAGCGGTCCCATACATTTGAATAATGTTCGGGTGACTGGGGTCATCTTGAACGCGACACAGAGGAAAAACACACCACAACTTACCGAAGAGACATATACATCTTCACATCTCGCCGCCAGTCCTGCGACATTGATATCAGACAGCTGTGCAAAAACGAAAGAGGTTCAAGGTCACACACCTCCTGTGCCCCATCGCCTTCGTACATCGCGACGGTCAAGTCCGTATTTCGGCCATCGATCTTGGCAGAGTAGACCCGCCGAACACCGCGTCGTTCACGTCCAAGCCGGCGGTCGATAATCCCCGACTTTTCGTTCACCGTTAGTTCCTGTTGAAGGTCGATATCCCCCATCGAAATCATGCGAAAGTCTACTTGATATTTTAGCATCATCGGGATTCGGGACAGGAATTCGCATTACATACCTGGAGGTCCGACTGGCGCCGGATGATAATGGTTCGTGGTGTTGTTGTTGTTGTTGTTGTTGAACGTGCCCCCACCGATAGTGAAATGCTGGGAGCCAGCAAACAACCGCCGCCAAACCTGGAGTGGGGGCGTAAGCCACGAGGCAGCGCGAGTGAGGATTCGGAAGAGCTCACGACGTGTATATGGGGTCTTCGGGGCTTGAGGGAGGAGTGTGTTCGTCGTCGGAGCAAGTGTCAGTGTCCATAGATGTTCGTCGACTGGGATGGTGGAGGTGGGGAAGGAAGAGAGAATAAGCGCTGGGAACAGCTTTCGTGCTGTAAGGGATTAAAATAGCAGCTGTTGAGCTACAGCTTCGTTTCTCACGGCATCGCAACAAGGCGCTGAGTGTCAGCTTGAATGAACGCGTTGTCGGCGTTGCACAGGTTGATTTTTGGGTAATTGTCGGGAAGTAAAGGGAGGGCCTACCCGGGGATCAAACTTCAAGTGCAAAGCCCTAAGTTGGGCCTAGAATTGGGGTGCGGTAAGGTAGTGCCAGGGGGGGGGGGGGGCGGGGGGGCGTGAGATATTGCTCGAGGGTCGGGGTCGGATTCATTCCGAGGTTTTACAGTAACGTAGATGCGGGGTGCGGAGATTTTCTTTCGCAGACTGAGACTGAGTGTCAAAGCGCGAGTCAAAGGGATTGTTTATGCCTGAGAGTGATTCAGACGAGCCTCGGTCAGGGAGAACGAGTCTCTGAATATCGTCGGGATCGCAGCTGGTGAATAAGATTACCGGCGGATTGAGATATACAAAGGAGGAAGGGAGGAGTACCGAGAGAGCACGCTCATCTTCAAGCCCAGAGAGAGGTCTGCGGTCACAACTCGCTTGCGAGCGCAGGGGGATCGTGCCTAGCATTCAGGTTTCATGTGACATCTTGAGAAAATACCAACAATACCAAACTTCGGCCGGGTAGCTCCCAGTACTAAGTGTCCACATTTGTCACGATGCGCCTGCCCAAAACACAGAACAGCGGAAAGATACCACGCATCCATTGCCAGAATCCAGCGGCGCTGACGTTCTCGTTCCATCGGCTAGCCCAGGTTTGAAGTCGAATACCGTTCGCCGTAGAAGTCACCGCTCTTTGCGGACGGAAAATCCTAATGGTGTACGCGCGCACGGTATCATTTTAATCTGCTTTTGATTTCTGTTCCATGTATAGCCCACGCTTGAAGGTGCGTGATGCGGGATTGAAGCGGGAAACGTCGGGCTCGAGGTTTGGATGCTGTGTGTAAAGTTAGATGCCAGACGGAGAGCGGGCCAACGCGAATGATCTGGCGAGCGAAGGAGAACATGTAAGTTTTGCGCTTAAGATAAAGCCAGGGAAAGGAGCGGTACGGCGAGTTTTGAATACCCAAGTGTCGAGGATTCGTAGCGGGGAGGACGTCGGCACTTGGCGTCACCGACGGATTGAGATATAAGTCGTAGGATGGAGTATACCGAGAGGAAAATCACAGCAGCTGCGGCCATGCGGCCATGTAATCGAATCGAGAGTTTCGCTGAACCGCGCCGATTATCAGCGAAGTGCCGGAACTGAAGCGCCGGACTATTTAAAGACCACATGTGGGAGGGAACCAGAGAAAGAACAGTACTTCGAAGGATTCCCTAGAATGTAGAGATTCAGAACTTGGCCGCGAGACGAGAGTATCCAAGGCAAGATCCAAGACTTGAATTGAAGCGGCCGGGCGTGCAGGAACCCAGTAGCACATCGAATTCAATGCCACACAGGCCTGCGAACTTGCGGCTCTCGAGCCCAAAGGTTGACGAACTTCGCCGCCGTCGTGGTTTGGTCGTGGTGGCACGGAGCAGAAAAGCACCCCGGCCCGGGCGCGTGCTACACCGCCACCCCCTCTTCGCCAACAACTCGCGCACGAAACGCATGTACGATACACTGTGAATGAAAACCAATTCAGTGCTCATTCAACCTCAACCTTGAAGTAAAGATAACGGGTGCGTACCTTTGATTTAAACTCAACGATTCAATTCAATTTGGCAGGTGTTAAATTTGCGCAGGTCTGGCATATATGTGGAACTCGGTTAACATGTCCGGATTCGCCCTCGGACAGAATGGCTCCTCGAAGAATCAATCGTCCTGCGTTTATCTGAAAGAAACGCGTGACTTGGACGAACATGAAAGGAAGGTTTTTCCTCCTTCCCCTCTCTCCTTCTCCCACTTACACAACTCACAAAACTGTCACAAAACGAAAATAGGTGGGTATCAACGGTATATAGCGTCAGCTAGGTACATACGAGACGAGAAAGTGCAGTGCGATCGGTGCGATGCGATGCGAATGCGATGTAAGTACGAGGTACGAGGTATGATGAGGTATGTAAAGAACAGAAAAAAGACAAGAAACGAAAGCGATGAATGAATGTCTGAAGCTGAGCTCCTCTATAGCTACCTGCTCCTGCAATTTTAACCGAAAGCAAATCTCGAACCCGCACCCATACCCAACCCTAAAACCCCCGCCCCGCCCCGATATCCAACGACTCGTACTTCGCATGTTGCCCCCCGGCCCCTCGCTCATTCTCATCCTCGACCCATACCCATACGAATACCCATCCCCCTCTTCGTCCTCGTCCTGGTGCGGCTGCGGGCCGGCGAGGTTGAGGTCCGATGCGGATGCGGCGGGGGAGGGGTTGGGTGGCATTTGGGTGCTGGGAGTTGGGTTAGTATGGGATGATACGACGAAAAAGATATTGACAGGAAGAGAAAGTGGAGAGAGGAATAATAGGACACGAAGAAGGAAGGAAATAATCAAGGACGCAAGGTACGCTGAATTCCCTGGCTCCATGCGCCGGGCTAGGTAGGCCGACCGGATACCTACCTAGCCCGGCGCCTAGATACCTGGGCCGAGGAAGGCTTCTCGGGGCAGAAACACGGTGATAAAAGGACGGAAGCCTCCAAAAGCAAACGAAGGAAGTAAACGAAGGAAGAACAAAACACACTACATCCCTGCCCGACTCACGGTGGAGTGGGAAGGAGGGAATTAAGGAAGAAAGGAATGGCACGAAGAAAGGAAACGGGGAATGGGTATCGAGTCGAAAGAAAGAAAGATTGCGAACAGGGGAGAAAAAGAGCGGTAGCGCATGCAAGAAAAGAAGGCGGGAATGATGCAAAGGTCGGAAGAAGATACACTGGTTTCCCCGGCTCAAGACACCGGGACACCCTGGTTGCCTTTTGGTCCGGGGAAGGCAGTGATAGAAAGAGGGGATAATGTGAAGAAAAAGGAGGGAAGGCGGAAATGAAGGAAGGAATGATACGAAAGGAAGGCGGGAATTTAGCGAATAAAGGAATGTCACGAAGGAGGGATGAAATTCCACTGTATTCCAGGCTCAGAGGCATCGGGGGAGGGACTGGATCGGGCAGACACGTGTCTCGACCCAGGGTCCTGCGTCCGAGCCGAACCCAGATCGCCCCGAACCGAGCGAGACCGAGCTACGCCGTGCGGCCAGGAAAACCAAAAATGTGGTGATAGGAAGAAGGGAAAGATCCGAAGAAAAAGAAAAAAGGGAAGGAAAAAAGTAAGACGAAGGGGCGAAGAAAGGACGGAAAAGCGCGCAAGGAAAAGGGGAAGGAACGAGAAATGAAGGGAGGATAAACGAAGAAAGGAATCCGGGAGTGAAAGAGTGCGAAAAAACAAAAGAAAAACACTCACTATCCCCCGCTCCCACCCCCACCCCCGCTCCCGCTGCCCAACCCGCTCGACCCGCTTCCCCGCGTATGCGTTTGCGCGCGCGGGCCGGTGTTGCCCGAGTTGTTGGCGATCATGTGCGCGGCGGCGTCCGCGCCGTATTGGTCTGCTAGTTGGCTGGAGGGGGGACAAGGTTAGTATTGAGTTTTTTGAAAGGAGGAGGGGGAAGGAGGGGAGGAGGGGAGGAAGGAGAGGGTAGACGAGAGAATAAACTGGGGGGATAAATTGAAAGCAGAAGAATCGGGGTTAGAAGGGGAAAGTAGGGATGAGGGGAAGACACGTCGGGCGAAGCTCGCACGTGCGCGCCATTGGTACGAAGCCAACCAACCAACCAACGCCGCGCACAACTCCACGATTCTACGGCGCACGGGCACGAACATGAAAGTCGCTCCGCGACACCGCCAGCACCGTCCTCTCCCTCCCTTCAAAACAACACAAAGAACGCAAACAACGCACCCTCCGCGCCCCAGTCCCCCTCGAAGCGAAGGGTGGGGCGCGGAAAGGCCGGGCGGAAGGCCGAAGGATAGAAAAGAAGGAAAGAAGGAAGGGCGAGAACGCCGGCCGTAGTACGCGCATCCGCGCACCCGCAAAACAACCACCCTCCGCAACAGCAAACACGATCGGCAGAAAAAACAAGGAGTAAAATAAAATAAAACAAAGAGAGCGCTCACCTCGCATGCTGCTCCATAATAACCGCCCTCGGCTCGCGACTGAGGCGATAGGCCTTGGGCATCATGCCCTTGCCGAAGCGGTAGGTGACGTGGTTGGAGCAGAGGAGGCCGACGGCCATATTGCTGTGGGGTTGGTTAGTATGACGCGTGGAAGGAAACGCAGAAAGAGCGAGGTAGAATCGAGGTGAAGGGAGGGAGGGAGGAACACCGGAAGAAGGAAAGAAGAAAGGAACGCAACGCCACACAGGCGGGCCCCGGGTCTCAGAAGAAAGAAGAAGCGACGGAAGAAAGAAGAAAGCAACAATGAGGCGGCCGGCGGCGCCAAGCTCCTGGGACCACTGCTGGTTGACCTTGGCCTCGAGGTTGAGCGTGCGGCGCTTGTAGGTGATGTAGCCCGAGACGACGAGCAGGCCAAAGGCGATCCAGAGGAGGAAGGGGAAGAAAGCAAAGGCAGCGGGCCGAGGTATCCTATCAGACTGACAAACAGAACAAAGGCGGCGGCGACCGTCACGGAGCCCGGGGGTGTTGGCGACGAGGAGGGTGCACGCGTTCTTGAGGGTGTGAATGTAGGTAAGGAGGGAGAAGACGAGGGCGAGGAGGAGAGGTGACGTGGGCGACCACTGCTGGTGGAAAGCGCGTTTGCCACTTTACGTCATTTGAGCTTAAGCAAGGCTGTTCAATTCGAGTCCGTAGTGGATGAGTAGAACTGCGATCATTTCGGAAACACTGATCGACAGGTGGCGTAGTGGGAGTTATATTTGCAGAATAACCAGCGCAACATGGAATGCACAGAGGCAGGGAATCGAAGGGAAAAATGAGTGAAATATCACCCAAAAAACCGAAAACCATCCAGCGCGACGGGGCCAAATTTCCCACGGTTGAAATTATGTGCCGACAACGGCCAGATAGCTGCTGCTGCACTCCCTTCGGCGCCAGTACAGTCCGGTAGACTCTTAGGGCGGTTGCTGAGAGTGCTGGGTGGATTATTTACCGTTCTTGACGCCAGAAGGTTTGGAAACGAGCTGTCCTTTGTGCACATTGGACCAGGACGGTAATGAGGTAGATAGGTTGTCAATTTGTTGCGAGAGTCATAAGACATCGGCCTGTGAATTTTCTCAGGGGCACTCAATTGTAAGTATTCACACTTCATATGTCCTACTTACAATGTAATTTTGACTGTACTCGCAAGGAAATGTGAGAAAAAAAAAGCAGTAAAATTACCCCGACCTGTCAACTTCTCCAAACTGCTGACCGCCGTATACTTCGTGGAATTTCTCACCTAATATGAGGTTGGTTTCCAGCCTCTCTGTTTTGGTATAGCCTGGGGTGTTTTTCCTATTCACGTTCCCGCCCGGTTTGTCCCCGATGGTAGGGAGATAGTAGGATCGAACCACTTCGTATTTCCGACAAAACATGAGGAATATCAAGTACTGACACGTTTTGCACAACCTATTCGGCGCGATTGTAACAGGCTCTGTACAGTGGCCGAGTTTCTTTTAAATTCTATAAAACTTCGCTGGGGTTTCCGGTGTTTTAATCACCCTACAAGGACTGAGGTCTAGGGTCAATGTAGGGGCAAATTGAAGGGTATAATCCGCTCTTGATATCGAGAGACGGCCCCAGGAACTCAATACCTACCCTTTGCCGGACCGAAGAGATAATGTCGTTTAAGCTTTCCGAAGTGATCGGAGTTCTACTCATCTACTCAACACTGATCAATTCTTCGCTGCAGGCATCATCGAACTTTCAACCATTCTCCACCCCGGCATGATTCACCCAGTACTAGTGTAAGGGGGGAAGGGAAGGATCGATAGGATGGTAAGATAGCGGCTCCAGTCTCAGCCTTCGACTAAGGACCCTCGTCGTTAGCAATGTAGAAAGGTGGCGGCTCTCCGGGCCGGGTACCGCCACCCCCTTTTGATCTGCTAAAAGGAAACAGGTCAGTTACGTTGGGCAACGCTGCCCAGTCCTCGGTGTCCCATCGATATTTCAAGGTTAGGCTGTGGGGCCTGCGATAGGGAATGTTCTCCACACCCCCCGGCGACGTAGGCCCCTGCTAGGCAATAATATTTCAGGCCCGCCGCCCGAGTGGATCGGTCTATGGATGCAATTCAACCATTAATTTCTCTTGGGAGTTCACTTCGCAGGCCGAGCCAAGCCATACAGGGAAAATCGAACCTGCTTTAGAACCGCAATATTCACGTGGGCGCAACGGTTGGAAAGGTATTATAAAAATCTAATACAGCGCAGCAGTCCATGTTGGAGGTTGCAAGCAATGACAAGTTCAAATAATGAACGGTGAAATAGGCTCGGCATCAACATTCTCGGTTTCGATAACCAATCCCCTTGCCAACCCTCGTTGTAAACCCCCGATAATGTGATGAATGAGGCCACTACCGGTCCTAAGGACACGAGACTCCGCTGAATTTGGGTCCTTGTCCACACCGTGAGCCAGTTCCTGACGAGGTTCGGCCGCTGAGAATGGCATTGTAAGTGCATGTACAAACACACTTGTCCTGCGTTCAACTTACTGTTTTGCTCGCGCGGCTCAGTGTAAACATTGAGCAGTCCCTCATCCTCGTTTGCATCAGAGTTTTCGGTTGATTTATCGCCTACCTGAGGATTAGCATTGTCGACAGGCGGGATCGTGTTTCGTATCATCCTCCACTTCTACCGAACTCTGCGCGTCCTCCCACTCGTCGTCGGTCTCTCCTTCGTCGGTGCCATCGTCCGACCAATCTTCCTCCACTGCAGATATCAGAGATCAGATGCAAAGATACTTTCAGCTGCCACGGGCGACTCACCGTGGGCGAAGGGAGAATCCATCTCCCGAGAAACTTTAAAAAGCGGCTTTCCGAGATGGCGCGCGACATCCTGACTGTCCGAATCGAATCCTTTGGCTTGATGGAATTGGCGGAGGCCAGCGTAGACACTGGTGTCCCAAGACCACCCATGGATTTCCGTAGTTAGTTGAAAAGAGGGGAACCCGAGCTGTGTCGCCTCCTCTGCGTTGAGAGGGTCAACACCTGATGGGTCAAGAGACCAATAGGCCGGACAGCCGGGCCATCGGAAGGATGACGGTCCAGTTTGAAAGTCGGTTGTGGGACAGAGAAAGAGGTAACCGGGTGGAGGGTCCTCCGTCGTGTTCCCAATTATGATTTCAAAGTAGACCCGGTTCATAGCAACTGTTTGAAAGGAGATTCAACACACAATTCCGATGGTAAAACACAGGGCACACCATAATCCTCTAGATTGGATGTGATTCGAAGGCGACTGAAGATGTAATTTGCTTGTGTGAGCTAGACATAGAGGTGTCCGTAAAAGTCCACACTGTATGTGAGTGCGTCGTCGCACACATCCTTGGCGTCGAAACTACCACAGTGTCATGAGACGATTAGTTCACAGCATCGACGAAGGACTGAATCCATACCGGTTCCAATCATTCTCCATGAGCACTCCATTCAACCTTTCTTCCCCAAAGTACCAACCCCAGCTAGGGAATTTTGTCCCTGGGAGGTATGCAATCTCAGCACCCTCCAGAGGTTGACCATTTGGGAGAAGAACGACAACAGCTCCAGAAGAAATCGTTGCGAAGCTGGAAACGTAGCCAGATCGGAATCGGCGTAGAATGAAGTAGCATATATCGTGATAATCCTCAAGCGTCAGACAATGAATGGCCGCGGCCTCCTGGCTTGTTGAATCCAAAGAAGGATTGACGGGTGGGTGATATTCCCTGGCGTAAGTATTATAAAAAGTGACATGGCCTTCATTCTTGCCATCTGGCTGAGGGCCGAAGTCTGCACAGAGCCGGCCATTCGAACGGCGTATCCACAACGTGGAGTGGATCTCCGAATACTCCTTGCTCTTGTTCCCCACATAATCGCGAGCCTGCTAAGACCGTATGACCGAGTTAGTGACAATGAAGCCCAATTTTTCCCAAGGATGGTTTAACCCAGTTACCTCCCACTCGGTGACCTTGCAGAAAGGGCAGAGATTAATGTTGAACATGGAAAAGAGATGGAGATACACACATAGCATGCATAGATGTACACGGTCATAATAGGCGAAACTGAGGCCACGAATTGCCCAAATGGTATCAAATCTGATTCCTCCATTCAATCAACCTCCAGGAAGACAATTGCAAGCGAAAGTCGCACCGCCGTGGAATATTGTCGCATACATGGCACCGGACCTGGCGGTCCCATACATTTGGACGATGTTGGGGTGGCTTAAGGTTGACTTGAGCATGACACACAGGTAAAACGGACCACAACTCACCGAAGAGACATACAAATCTTGACATCTCGCCGCCAGGTCTGCGACACTGAGGTCAAATGGCATGTACATGAATGAAAGAGGATTAAACACGCGCCTCCTCCGCCCCATCACTTCATAGATGGCGATGGTCAAGTCTGTATTTTGGCCATTAATTTTAGCGGAGGACACCCGCCGAACACAACGGCGTTCACGTCAAGCCGGTGGTCGATAATCCCCGACTTTTCGTTCACCGTTAGTTCCTGTTGAAGGTCGATATCCCCCATCGAAATCATGCGAAAGTCTACCTTATATCTTACAGCCAACGACAGTACCGAAGGCGCGCGCAATTCTTTTCCTCTTTGGGACATTTTCAAAGAATTGCCCATAACTCCGTCAATTCTCAACGGATTTGGATGAAACCTAGCTAGATTTGCTAGGCTAATCCATGTGGGATTAGTGATACAAAAACACTTTGTAAAATATTTTATATTGGGTGATCTGGGATTTTGGTCTGTTTTGGGGTTGGATGTGGTCCAGCAAGCTCAGAACTTGTTCAAACAGTCTGGTTTTGTCGGATGAAAGATTTACATGGATTTGGAAAGATGTGATAGAGCCAGAATTGCATAAATTCCATCGGTGGATTCAACTCTCACAATCTTTCTCAATCAACTTGTATTGCCCATTGTCTGAAGTGATCACAAGCACTACAGATTAAATGATATAAAATTTCGACTCTATGACATCTTTAAGAATGTATACAAGTCCTCCATTGCAAAAAAGCAGGTTGGCTACATACACTCTGACCATGCTGGAGTGGATTCATCCCCAAAACAGACCAAAGTTCTAGATTACCCAATATAAGATATTTTAACGGGTTTGCCTCTATCACTAATTCCGCATGAATTAGTCTAGCAAATCTAGCTAGGTTTCATCTAAATCCATTAAGAATTGACAGTGTTATGGTGAATTCTTTGAAAATGTCCCAAGCAGGATTTTTTTTGCGCGCGCCTTCGGTACTGTCGTTGGCTGTAATATCATCAGGACAGGAGCTTACATTACATACCTGGAGGTCCGACCGGCGCCGGATGATAATGGTTCGTGGTGTTGTTGTTGTTGTTGAATGTGCCTCCGCCGATGGTGAAGTGCTGCGAGCCAGCAAACATACCGCCGCCAAACCTGGAGTGGGGGGCGTAAGCCACGAGGCACCGTGCAGCGCAGATCGCGGAACGGCCTCACGACGTGGATATGGGCTCTTCCTGACTCGAGGGAGGGACGCACTCATCGTCTGAATAGGTCTCGGTGTTCATGCAGGCGAGGGGTGATGGTGGTAGAGAGTTAGTGTTGCCGCGGCTCGGCTCAGCTCGGCTAGCCGTGAGAGCCGAGCCAAAAATAAGCCAGCCGCAGCCAGCCGATTGATGGGCGGCTCTGGCGGCTCGGCTCAGGCTTCAGCCGGCTTTTTTGATGGCTTAGCCGCAGCTCTATTCGGCTTACAGTCATAAATAGAACGCACGCCGTGGGGCCCTTGGCTTTGCTGTATATAGTGACTCTTGGTCCATACACCTCACCGACCATCTGTACACTGTATCTAAGCTTTACCAACTCCCTCTGGCCTCTATAGCCTCTCAAAATTTATCCAAAATTTATCTGATGCATCATCATGACAGCGTCAAATCATTTTTTTGGCGTCACCCGGTATTGAATCTGGCTTGTTGTAGCCTGGGATAGGTTTAAGATATGCTCTGGTGCGCATGAATGAGTTGGGAAGTAGTAGGGAGGCGGAGGAAGTATACAGCGAAAATGGGCCTGGAGCCGCGGTTAAGCTGCGGCTTAGCCGTAGCCGTGGGAGCCAGCCAACTATAATTGGCTCGGCTCGGCTGGAGACGTGATGGCTTGCGGAGCCATCAAAAGCCGAGCCGAGCTAGCCATAGCCGAGCCGCGGCAACACTATAGAGAGTAAAGAGAGGGTAAGCACTGGGAACAGCTTCGAGCGCTTATAAGCAGCTAAAATAAGACACCAGCTGTTGAGCTTCGACTTTGGTCCTCACGGCATCGCCACAAGGCGGTGAGCAAACGGCTCGAATGAACGCGTTGTCAGCGTTGGACAGGGTGCTTGGATCTGCTTTTGCGTTTCTGTGCTTCGTAGGGCCACACGGAGGTGTTTCCATCGATGCGGAGGTTCGAATATGAGTCAATGCGAACAGGTGGGAGAGTGAAGAGATGCTAGTGAGGTGCAGTAGCAGACGTGAGGTGCAGTAGCAGACGCTCGATCGAGGGACTTGAAATAGAATGCGCAAAAGAGTAAAGTATATTGCCGACCGGTACCTGAGATGCACTTGGCCGAAAGCCGAAACAATGAAAGATGTGATCTCCAGATTCCAAAGATCAAATCGCGCTGAGATAGACTTACCACTCCCTGCGGAAGAAAAATCCCAACGTGTGCGTTTCTGTGCTTTGTAGGGCCGCATCTTGGGTTTGCTTTGGTGAGGCTCGACGGATACTGACGTGAGACATTGCGAGATGGTTTTAACATAGATGCAGGGGGTCGCAGACGCCCAAATGGTAGGTAGGGAGATTGAAGCAGATTATGTTTTGCGCACCGAGGCGAATCGACAGAGCCAGGCAGAGAGCGCGAGGGTTGGAATAATACCGGCAGGAACTTAATATTCACAGCGGGCAGGCCATTTGAACAGTTATATGAGGGAGTTGCTTTCCGTTTGAGTGGGACCGGGGTATATGTAGGATGGGGGCGGGACGAACTAGGTGAAGTTGCGCCGTATCAAAAATATCGCGCAACAACATTGGTGGCGGGTTGGGCAAGGCAACAAACATGTCGCGAGAGGAGAGAGCAAGCACCGAGGTTATAAGGTCCGCGGCCGGTTAATTACAGTTTGCGCTCTGATCTTGTGTAGCACACATCTTGCACTAGTGGGGAAATAACTTCAACGATTTTTCGGCTAGGCGCCTCTGAGTGAGTAAAATGGAGTTGAAAGTTGGCGGTGGGAGGTGGACGATTATATTGCTGGTGAAGGTCATATGTCAGAGATCGGTGCACCATCTTCCGGGATAGCGACCTTAAGTCCGAAGTCGGATGCCGTCCGGCGTAGGGTTTGAGCTGCAGAGAGCGGACTCCGGCGTTTAGGGATCTGCTTTTGTTTGAGTTTCTGTCGAGCGCACACTTAATTTGTTTTGTGCTTGGAACTGCGCCAGCGAGAGGAGCGGTAGGTGTAGAGGATTCGCAGTGGGGAGGCCGTTGGCAAGTAAAAATCACCAGAGGCAAAGCAGAACCAAGAGATCCACAGTGTGGGGCAGATGCAAATTTACGAGGGGAGAAATAATCGAGGCTCATGGTAGTAGAAGGCGGTTGGGAGTCGGAATCGACAGTCTGCGGTGGCTCCGTTTGTTCAGATGAGGACGAACCAACACCTCTTGGCCCGTGTCATGCGTCCGCCTCTGTTAGAAGACCGGGAACGGTGGGATTGCACGTCCTGCCGGTTCTACTCGGGATGAGGTGGGGTTTTTTTTTTTTTTCGAATCCGCATGTGGAAGAACGCCCTATCGATTCCATCATAGGCATCTACCTCTGTTGAGTCATAGACAACACTCATTTCCTCGTGAAAGGGGTTACCGTTCGGCCAGGTCTCATCGGTATAATTTTTAGCGTACACGCACGAACCTCTACAGATTCGATTTTCGCAAAAGATGGACTATTCTGAGGGTAAGTAATTATCGAGTTCAAAACACAGCGACACCTTATAGCGAGTGGTGCACATCTCCGATCCGTTATCGATCTTGTGAGTTCGGCGTTCATCTTCGACAGAGTCAATTTTCTTTTTTTTGGGACTGCATGTGGATGATGAATGAAGCGATTGGAAGTATAATCGACCACCGTAAGGACCCCGGGAGTATTTCACAGCCAAGTCGGGAGAGAATCACGTCAAGATTTGCCAAAGGACATTTTTACCTCCTCGTCCTTGGCAAGTACCCAATAGCCTACCTAATTTTCAGCTAAAAAAACTGTTTACGACCACATTTGGTTCCGATTCAAGGTAAAAGGACTCCGAGCGAGTTCGGTGTAAAATCATTTTTTCTTTCTTTTTCTGCAAACTATGGAATTTGATGGCCGCCTCGGCTGCCTTGCCATGGCTTCACTTCGAGCCCAGACATCCTGCTACGCTACAGCCCGCAAGGATGTATAGTAAGGATTTTCACAGCTGTGGAGCTCCATTGACTTGGAATTCAAGATCGGCCGCGGCCGTCGGAACATTCCTGATAGGGCGCCTATTTCGAAAGGTAGGTAGGTAGTAGTCTCTCGTAGACAGACGCTACAAAAACTTGCTCGTACCTCGCAATTTGTAGTCTGTTGATTAGCGGCATCAGTTGATCGCTACACCGCTTATTACCAATTTTCGCGTGATGTCACATCGTGACAAGTGCCAGCGACGCGTCTTCTCGACCTTCCGCTACATCCCACCACTTGTTTTCTCACTTCCGACGTGTAGAACCTCGCACAAATCTGCACTTCTCGACAAAATGAGTGATAATATCCCCCAGCCACCTCCTAAACGGAAATACACCAAAACGCCAGCACCGCTAGCCATCCCCAGTCTCGAATCCATCCGCGCACGAGGCTCCGGCTCTTCCTCCAACACTCCCATTACTGCATCACCTTCTTCTGCTTCAACTTCTTCGACTCAGGTCTCTCTTCGAGCTGCTAAACGCAATAACTTGCAAAAAATGGATGATGTGCTGCGGACTTGGGGATTTCGCAGTTTGGGGGAGTTTTTGACCACTCTCTTCCACCCCCGAGTCCGTGGAGAGAAAGACTATCGAACCACGCGGCATAGGCATGCTGTGGCTGCGTTCCTGCAGGGTGAAACCAAGATCGCGATGGCAGATGTTATCCCACTGATCTACACTCATCACAAAAGTCGGCCGAGAAAAATCAATATCGCGGACCGAAGCGCTGCATTCTCACCGTATAAGCCCCTTTCCGAGATTCGTTGCGCTGCACCCTGCCTCTCTGCATGGGCAACTCGAACTGTTGGCGATGCGGCATACTCTCGGGTCGGTAAGATGGCGCGGAAACCGAAAGATGGCAGTCGGAATCGCCGCCACCTGCGAGCCTCGACGAATGGTCGAACTCCGAGTACACAGGTGGTAGAGTGGGAGGATGTGGAGTTCACGATAGACGAACTCGCTCGCCAGTACAAAACTGAAGACGAGTTCCTTTGGTGGTTGACTGAGTGTATGGCGGGATCAAGAAAGAACGGCAATATGGGCGATATACTGTCCAAAAATTAGGGTGATTTTCACAACTTTTGACTGCTAACTTACATCCTCTGAGTTCACGTCCTTACGGTATGGGTTGCATGTCACTTTCGGCATTGAGTAAGTGGTCGCAACTTGACTTGCCAAGTTGACATCATTTCTTCTTGGTCACATCTCTGTCTTGCGGGCGGCGGAACTTCGGCCAACACCTCGGTCCCGGAGTTCGCCGGGAATGGGTGTTCAAAATTACTGAGTCCCTGAACTTTGAGATCTACTAAATTGGGGAAAATCTGACTGTTTCTTCAGATGGTGAGATCTTGAGAACCTGTGCTTCTGGCCATCCATTGCCAACAATCACTGGTGCCCTAATCAATTGAACATCTCACTTTGATGCAAATTGTGGGGATTGAAAGCTTGGGGTGGGCGTAAAGTTTACGTAGATTGTTGCCGATCTTGTTAGACTCGTTCAGTCGTGGCTATCTGCAAAAAAAATCCAGGAGGCTCAGAGGAATTGCCTAAATGTTCTTCAGTTGATGAGAGATACTTCTGTGCCATGAAACTGACGAACTGTAGGCTGTGATCAAAGTCCACTCTATGAAATCACTCGGGACACGACGGCCATCAAAGGGATCAGATGCACGCCTCGCAACCAATTTGTTTCAAGTTGCAAACCCAGCACATATAGTTGAAACCCATCATTACCTTGGGATGTAACCCGTTTCGAAGTAAAGTTGCAACCACACACAGAAAAGTTGCAACCGTTACCGAAAAGGGTGAAGATGTGTACCAAAAACCCTGTTTCCATCTGGATGCCCCCAAAAATAATATTTGGACAGTATATGTGCCATACGGCAAGGTCGTTGTGAAGAAGACACGGCCACATCCAGTTGTATGTTTGCATTCTTTTTTGAATGCTCTTCTACAACGTTAAACTCTTTCAGATTCAAGTTGGTGCTATCAGTTCGTTCATTACCGCGCGCAATCAATATGCAAGCGGAGATTTGGGTCTTTCTATCGGCCTCTGGCTTTTCGCAACCCAAGCGCACATTGACGTGAAGCGCGTGATGTGCCGCTTCGGCTATAGCGTCAGCAGTAGCACAGCTCACCGCGCGCTGAACACCTTGACGGACTCGGGCTTTGATAGCTTGAGATCCCAAGTCCAGGACGCAACACGGCGCACCGAGGTGGAATGGGGCAAAATATCGGATAATATCCAACGTTATGACCGCGTTTACGAGCACGGCATTGGGCGCGAGAACGAACTCAAGGTGGGAACCGCCTGTACCGCCTTCCGCCTCGACGACTGCAAACCCGGTGCATTCCGTGCGGACGATCACATCAAGCGTGTTATTCAAAACGACCGTAAAGATATGACCACCGAAAGCCTCATGGCCGATATTAATTGGGACCACATTGATTCTATAACCGAACTTCACTACGTTCGAGTTCTTGCCGAATTCATTCCCCATCTGAAGCATCTTTCCCCCGAGATCTCTGCACGCTTTCGCACGAGTCTCGCACTTCACCGTCTTCCTCCTAACAAAACAATCTTGCAACCTTTGGGTACCAACGGCGAGCGCCAGATCGAAAATAAAGGTTACCAGAACGGATTCTTCGACTTTGACCAACAGATGGGCATAGAACCCGACAAATCGGACAATCTTTTGTCTTGGAATCGCGGTGATGGCGCTGCCCATGCTACGCTCATGCGGCTCAAGAAAATACAGGTCACCACTCCGAACATATATAAATCCTTTCGAAACGCAGTCAGCACGCCCGAGATATGGCATACGAAGGCAACGAAGCTGAACTCCGTGGCTTCTAACCATTATGGTCCCGCCGCCTCCCCCGATCCATCATCCCTCTCCCGTAGTTCGAATGCTGCAAATATGAAGCGGCCATCGGACCTCAAGAAATGCGATTTTTATCCCACAAGTCGCAGTATGACGTTAATATGGGAAGCACAAGTTCTTGACTGTTGGAGGCATGTAATTTGCATCGTCGCTATTGATTGCAGATAAACTAACAGTTGTTACGACAGACTTATTCTCGGATGCGACGTAGACCTCCTCCAACATTTCGATGAAATCGTCGTGCAAGATGTGCTACCAAGTTTCGAAGACCTACTCGAGCACGCACACATGCTTCATCAGCGTTATGCGAGCCAGGCAGCGTACGAGCGGTCGCTGGATAGATTTGAACACGATGAGGCAGCGCCGAGCGAAAAGTTTCCGCAGGGCACCGCATGGACTGCACCGTGTGCACCGGAAGCGCCCCTGGCTGAATCAGATGAGGATGCAGAGATGCCAGGGCTCGCAGATGTTGCAGAAATCCCCACCACTCGTGATTTACCTCCACCACCCTCTACCTCGAGCAAAAAACCTTCTACTGGACCGCAAACACACAAAGAACCCCCCGGTTTTGACGGTGACCGAGTTCTCAGCAACTCGATTCTTTTCCTTCGAGAATTTGGGTGGTGGATTGAAATGAACTACGCAATTCCCGAGGGTGACGTTGGAAGGTTGTTAGAAATACTGAAGGTTACTCCAATTTTGCGAGCGGTGAACCACTCTGATATCACCCCAGATATTTATCTTTACATTCGTGGGAACAGCAAACCAGAATTACGTCGGATATATGTTGGACCTGTACATGCTCCTTCGGTTCGAATGCTCCCCGGACCTCCGAGATGGATTGCTCAGTAAACTGGTCTTCAACCTTCAGGGCGAAGCGGGCAACTTCGTGGAAGCCGACATCACGCAGGAGTGGTTCAACCGTTGGCTCGAGGACATTGCGGGTAGACGTGGAGGTGATTTTGATGAGCAGTTTTACCGCAGAACTGTAGCACCGAACGTGCTGCACTTTCTCAAGATGAAGGAGGATATGGAGTCCGCGTTCGCGTTGAAGCGTCGAGGCAAGGCCCACACATCCCCCCATCTCCGCGACGAGACCCAAATGCTCCTTCGTCTTTACAAGGATGAAGAACTTCACAAATTCCGTTCTGGTCGCAGCATGGGGCATGCTGCGGTGAATTGCTTCGACCGCGGTTACGAGCGGCTCGACGGGGGGAAGATGAACGAGTACATTGAACGGAGCACAGAATACGCGGTTCTACTCCGCGATATGGAGCTCTTGCGAAGCGGGAACTCCGACACTCCTCAAGCTTCGCCTCACGAACTCCCTCTGGATGCGCGTTCCCAGTCGGCCTCTCCATCTCCCTCTTTTATTGATTCCACTCCTTCTCTCCCCTCCAACCATCTGGTCGTGCCGTCCCAAACCCTCCGCCCAACGTCTCCTAGTTCAGCTCGCAGTACTGGTTCAAATGCTGCCCGGCTAGCAGCCGATTGCGTTGAGGAATGGGATCAAGCAGACCACAGCGACGAGCCACTTTTCAGCGGCTCGGACTTGAATGTTACCGTAGATCCAGAAACCGGCATGCTGTCAGCCGACTGGTACGAACCAGAAGAGTTCGAGCAGTTGTTGGACAACATGTTTGGGCCAGAGGTGGGTCAAGAAGAGTCAGAAGACGAGGGAGAACCGGAGCTCAGTGATACGGAGAGCGAGAGTGAGGGTGAAGAAGTAATGTATTAGACTAATACAGTAGTACGTGACAAAGAACAATTAAAAGAGCACAACATCTATCAACCACGGCGCCGCGACGAAGTGGTTCGATAAGGAGCAGAGTAAGTTCGACTTACTTCAGCCACAGTTTGAAGTTTTGTTGCTGTCTTGGTCGATTTGCGAACACGGCGTTCCTCGTTTGTGACCTCGTCCAAAATTCGCCTCACACGCTTGGGTGGCGGAGGGATCGGGGATGAGCGCGGGTGGTTGTTTGCTTCTTCATCCGAGCTCATTTCCTCGCTCAAACCTTCGTCCTCATCGTCCAAACCTTTGCCCCTATCGTCCGAACCTTCGTCTCCATCATCAGAACCCTCACCCTCATCCTCCGAACCTTCCTCCGAGTCCCACTCCCCAATCTTCCTCCTGCGATTCCGGGTATTTGTACCTTTCTTCCGCCGTGCTGCTTTCTTCTTCTCCTGTGCTTCTTTTCGCTGTAGCTGTATCGTGGTACGAAGCTCGTGCACAAGAGCATACAGGCGCACTTGATAGCCGCCGGCAAAGGTCCATAAAGCGACATGTGTTGCAAGATTATCGAAAGATTCGAATGTGAAGAATGAGTCGAGGATGGATTTTAAAATAGAGGAGGGGAAAAAGGCCGATTTTGGACGATTCGCATGCGCCGCCAGTTTGCGCTCGGCACGACGGACTGTTTCTCCGAACTGAACGAGCCTCGGTTCAATTTCTGCGCGCTCTTTCTGCGTCAACTTCAATTTCTTATCGGTCAGAGTTGCATGCTGGTCGGTGGTGGGAGCGGTGAAAGGTGGAAAGTAGACGCCGGGAGGCAGTGGCGGTGCGGGGAAGTCTAGAACGATGTCGTTGCGCGCGGCGCACAGGGAGCACGGGAGGGGACGTTCGGCGGCAATACAGTCAAGGTTGCTGATGTCCATCGGTGGATTTTCAAACACTCGGTTGACAGCGGCGTTGAGACAGATTTTTTCGGTGAGAAACTCGACCTTTGCCTGTTGCAGAGGCTTCGCAGACGCTTTCTTGCGTGTAGTAGTGTATGTCGGGTGGGTGTTGGATGTTGCTACGGTACACAAGGTCAAATGCGAAGGGGAAGTTTAAAAATAATTCACTCACCAGCAAGCTGCTTCTCTGCGGCGGCGAGTACACTTGGTTGATAAAGAACGTAGCCCCGAGCCGCAGTCCCTTCATCCCGTCCTGCACGTCCTTTCTCCTGCACCACCTGTTCTAACGTCTCCGCGCAGCCAATGGAAATGCTGTCAAGTACTGGTTTTATGTTGAGTCCGTTCGCGATCGCTACGGTTGCCACGGCGACTTGGCAGACAGGGTCAGTTTCCAGCAGGCGAATTATCTCTTCGTTGTCCTCGACGGAGCGCAGGGAGTGGTACATTTTCAAGCGGCGCAGGCGGTGGGAGCCGGGAGGGAGACATTTCCAAAGATACAAGAAGACACGCAGAACATCGTCGATGGTGCGGCAATGGATGATCGCCTTGCGACCCGAGTTCAGGATGGCAAGAAGTTGAGGGAATACCTTGCCTCCTACACCGTTTTCGAGAGGCTCCAATATGAGCTGCGTGTTGAGGCGTTCGTTCGACAAGCGGAGGAGATAATAATCGTTACCGAACATGCCAAGACTTGAACAAATGGATTTAAGTGGAGCGCCAGGCAGGATGGTGGCAGAAAGCGCCATGATGGAAACGCGAGAGGAAGACGTCCGCGAAAGAAGCTGCCGATATGCCGGAATTGTGGACGGAACTCGGCGCCCCAGTCGCGAATCAGGTGTGCTTCATCTGTGCAGCCGTACACAATGTTAGCGCGGAATACGTTGTTTGCGGTGATATCCCGCCAGGCCTTGTCTCGTAGGTGTTCCGGGTCGACGCATATCACATTCCATGTCGTGCAATCACCAATTTCGCGTGCCAGGCTGCGCCCCATCTTGCGCGCTTCGGTGACCGTTTCATGGCAGTAGGAAAGAGCCGAGACGCCGAGATTCTTGAGTTCCAGGACCTAAGAACGATTTGTATTAGTGGTGGATGCCAGAATAAATCGTACGATGTTGGCAGCGAGTCCCTTCGTCGGTGTGATGACAATGCCGACTGGTAGCGCGTAAGAGGGTAAATCGGGATACAAATCTGGGTTTTGAGCCAATTCAAGGAGAATGATAATCGGGACAGCGAACAGGGCCGATTTGCCGCCTCCGGTGGCCATACAGCACACGATATCCTCTCCGTCGAGGATGCGGACGATGAGTTGTTCCTGCGGCGGATAGAGCCCGTTTGGCCACTGCGGAATTCGTTTTTTGACGATAGACGAGACGGTTCGGTGTCCTTGAGGACTCTGCCAGCAATATTGGGGCGCCATAGAAGTCGGGGAGGGCAGAGAGTCGACGGAAGCAGGAGGTGATGGCTGGCTATGCCAAAAGTGCCGTGGGAACTAAGTGATAGCCGAAAAGATTGGTAATAAGCGAGGTAGCCGTACACGGTGGCGCGGTCAACTCTAGACTAGGTAGGTAGGTAGGTAGGTAGGATTACACGGCACGGTCCCGCTCAGGAACGCCGGTTCCAGGAATTATCCCGGTGTACACGCACTAAATAGCTACACCATCTTCCCTGGACCTTTCCATATCCCAACAGCCGAGCTTTCGGTCGCAGCGGGGCATCGCAAAACACCCAAACTCGCCGAGGTAGAACTGCCAGAACATGAAAACGCTAAAATTTGAATTGTCACGTGAACTGATCTCCGTTATCCCCGCGTATGCGGGGCAGCTTCGTCGGCTCGAACTTGGAGCCAGTGAGGGCGATTAGGGTGTTTCATATATAACTTTTTGACCTCAACTTCTGCCCCGACTTCTGCCCCAATTCTGCCCCAATTTGCCTCGAGTTGGGGCAGAAGTTGGGAGCTCAATCGTGAAACACCTAACCGATAAATTCTGCCCCAACTCCGGAGTTGGGGCAGAATCAGGCACCGAAGCGACTTGATGGATGCCCCAAATCACCGATTAGCCGAAGTTGGGGCACCGAGTTGGGGCAGAAGTTGGGGTAGAAATCGGGGTAGCAAGTCGTGGTCTTGTGCACGATTCCACCTTCAACCCCGATTTCATGCCCCAACTTCTGCCCCAACTTGCCCAAAATTGAGGCAAAAGTTGAGGCGCGAGTTGGGGTCGAAAAGCTATATATGAAACACCCTATTGCGAGACCTTTTGCGCGATGTGCTCCGACTTCCCCGTCCTTCGCGACCTTGCGATGACGTGTTATGGCTCGGGTCCTCTGAATCCCGTCGCCATTTTTCGGGATGCGTCGACCCTCCGCGAAATACGACTCCCATACACAACATTCCCCAACGGAAACCTTCTCTGATCCTATGTGTCTTTGCACACACTACAGCTTCAGGAAATGTCGGTGGCCGCCCTACGGGACATGTTGGCGGATTTACCCCAACTTTTGCACCTGGACACTGGACCAGCGATTATACTCCGTTCGACAGCGCCGATGGGCTTCCAGTTACAGCAAACCTCGAATCATTGATTATTCGAGGTGGAGAAAAGGTCCTCGACCGCCCAGTACTCGACTACTTGACGCTTCCCAGACTCCGCCGCCTCGAACTTCGTCACCGCCCACAGTTCCAGGCCCTGGCTTCATTTCGCATTCGATCAGCCTGCATTCTCGAGCACCTAGCTATAGAATTGCTGGCCTCCACTTGCGCAGAGTTTTACGAGCTGATACACCTTTTCCCGGACTTCTCCGGAATCATCTCGCTCGACCTTGACACATACACCCACCTCGACTCTCTCATATTCAGCCTCCAGGATCCCACTCTCCTTCTCCATCTCACCTCCCTTTGTTTAAATTCCTGGTGCGATGGTATCGATTATGAGACCCTTACCTGGTGTTTGCGCCTCCGGAATCGCGACAGAAACGTCCTTAAGTCATTCACACTGGGCTTCGACAACCCGCAGGTCGCCGAACTCGCAGGTCTTCCGACAGACCGTCTCATCCTTGCTGAACTCGAATCTATCGTTGCAGACGGTATAGAGGTCCGGATTTGCAGCTCTGAAGGAGAGTGGCCTTTGGAAACGCGCAGGACATTCGGTAGGTGCTGTTATCTGATGGTTTACAAGGCAACTGACTTACTGCAACGACAGATCCCGCAGAAAGATTTCCGTAAAGTCCGGGACATCCGTCTTTGGACCTCGAAAATTTGTGAGTCTTACCTTAATTCTGTCTACATGTTGCGGTTAATCTTTCAATGAAATCTTGCAGAGCTCGGGGAACACTTTACCCCAACAATAATTCTTATGTCGCGGCGGTCACCAAAAGTGTAGCTGGATCACACGATTCATAGGCGGTGCAAATGTCAGATAGATACAAGTCCGTCTCGCAGCATGTCATTTAATCGTAATATTTAATCAGACTTGATTCTCCGCGGTAACCGTTTTTGTTTTGGCTGCTCCTTGCAAAAAACAACCGTGTGAACCGTTTGTTTACCGTTTGCAAACCGAACCGAAAGTATCATCCAGAGATTCCCAACTTCATCGATCATTTGCAATCTCTTCGGCTTTCGGCTTTCCCACGGTTTAAAATCTTCTAAACCGTTGGAAAAGTCCTAATCTTGACTTGTTCTCGACGCACTGGTACCATGCAGTCCATATAGGCATACTCAAGTCCCAAGCCAGTGCAACCTCAGCAGGCGTCGTGGGGAAAAAGTGGGAGAGGCCATCTGTCGAAGTGGAAAGTCAAAGCCAGTGGAAGCCAAGCCAAAGTCAGGGTTTTAAAGCCAAACCAGAACATCTCTATTCAGGTTGTACATTTAGACAAAGGTCTGTCTAGCCACCATGTTCAAGCGACTTGATTACTGAGTACGGACCCGTTGGCAGAAACCGACCAGAAACGATTCTTTGCATTAATTGGATACCTTCCACAGAAGTTCAAATGCAAATTGAACGGACTAACTCGGATGTTCGCAACTTGTCATCAACAACGTGCGCGTCAAGTATTGGCTTGCTACCTTCTTGCCGTCCGTCGAGATGCCAAAACAGAATAGGCGCAAGTTGGAAGAGGTCAAGGAGGTAGCCATAGGAGGTGACGAAACATATGTGGATAACCAAGATGGTCTGGGAATAATGAAATTGAGAACGGCCGCAGCGGGATTTTTTCTGGCCCACTGCCCGACACAATACCTCAGAGTTACTTACCCGATGTTCCAACACCGCGTTGTCGTAGGATGGGGCCGGGAGCATCGCAATCAACCGAGCAGTTGCACCGTCCGTAGCTTTGTGATCTACTTAAACGGGTGAATTCAACGTCGGAACTTGCGGCACCAATTCTGATGCGTGTGTTGCGGCACGTCATCTCGCATTTGATGGCCGCGTGTTGGTGCCGGAGTGCCGATGTTCAATCTCGGCCGCTTGCATCAATGCATGGAACTCCTTCCCGTTCGTGAGAGTCTGGCCGGCGCGGCAGAGTATTATGAGATCTCCCACTCCCAGGTGACCCCGTCATTAGTAATTACTCACGAAGGAATTATAAGTATCCACTTGCCGAGTCGAACCACTGTCTTTCCCCAGGATGACCCTCTTCACCCTACTCTCCGCCCTGGCATTCTTCACAGTCATCCCTGCCCACGCCCAGAGCGGAATAATTGTTAGTCCCTTCTCATCGAGTGTTGAAACACATTTCAACTTGGCAGATCGTCACATTCGAGGATACGTATGTGCGGTATCAAAACCTGGCACCGTACGTCGTGTTTCTTTGGAGCAACATGGGTTTCATATTTGATTCTGTACTACGAAGTATCGCAACCGTCCTACCCTGTACTTCTCATCCCCGGATACCGGTGGTATCAACGGCGATTAACTGTCCAGCCTGTGTTGTCACATACAAGGTATGCTGCTGAGCAACTCCGCCCCGCCCAAACATAGCCGAAGTCGGACGATTGAACTCGACGGGATTCCCCAGCGCATTGAGTTGGCCGAGCATACTATTTCCCCGCACAGGTGGAAAGAATACCGTGAGCGTGTCTGGAAGGGTCGCCGCCCACACGCGCCCCGCTGAATCAAACGCAAAGTCGTCGAATTGGTCCGTCCCATTCGCGGATCGGAGCACCTCAATGGGCCCGGCTTGCGCGACATTTCCGCCACGCAGGGATATCGGAAACCGCGAGAACGTCTTCTTCTGCGAGTTGGTGAAATACAGATTACCGCCGCGTACATGGAGGCCGTTGATGCCGAACGCAGGCGCGGGTGCGTCGGGCGCAAATGCATCGTCTTGAGCTGCGATGCGCACGACACCCACCTAATGTGCCCACCTAACCCCTCTAGTTAGAGAGGGAAGGGGGGGGGTGTTCCGGCTCTAACTAGAGGGGATAAGGCGATTTTACGGGAATCTCTTATATCCCTTATGTGGGGGACTTAGGGTAAGTGCCCAAGGCCGTCCACCAACTTTATTCAGTGCCCCACTGTCTCTCCCGACACTCCTTGACCATCACCGCCGCCGTCGCTGTCACGATTGTCGTCGTCGGTGGTCGCTGGCATCACTGTCACCCATCACAACACCGTAATCGCATCAACAACACCTGCCGCCCATCACACCGATACTCAACAGTGTCCCCGACATCACCCCCATCAAAAAAATGTCCCGAGCACCGCTGCGACCCCCCGAACGTTGTCCCGACGTCGCGATCAACGATGGGCATCAAAAAATGAAAAAGCTTCGTATTGATTCTATGAACACAGATGTGCAAGCGAAATGTGATGCGCCTCAATACTCGTAAAGTTATAGTGGTTTTGATCTTTTGATGGCGCATCAAAATACGCTCAACACGCAAGATATTGCTGTACTTCCAGATATTCGATGAGAATCACAATACATAAGGCCATGGTTGAGGTATAGCAATATAATTACTAACTTCTGGCCGACTTGGAGCTCTTATTGTATAGAAGGTCCACCAACTTCCCAGGCCACTTCCGTCTGGTGTCGAATCTTGAGATCATTCTGTCTCGCCTGAGGCCTGTGTCCCTTCCCTGTTGACAGCTTGATGAGACCAGGTGGTATGAGGGCATTCTGAGCACAATTAATGAAGAATGGTCCACCAACTTCCCAGGCAACTTCCGCCTGGTGTTGAATCTTGAGGTTGTTCTGTCTCGCCTGAGGCCTGTGTCCCTTCCCTGTTGACAGCCTGATGAGACCAGGTGGTATGAGGGCATTCTGAGCACAATTAATGAAGAACGGTCCACCAACTTCCCAGGCAACTTCCGTGTGGTGTCGAATCTTGAGGTTGTTCTGTCTCGGCTGTGGTCTGTGTTCCTTCCTGGTTGATAGATTGAGGAGACCGAATGTTATGAGTGCTTTCTGAGCGGTTTATAAGCATATAACGAAGAGCTGTCCACCGTCCACCAACTCCTCTTCAGTCTCGAAGTTTGCAGTCGTTCAGTGTCGCCTAAGGCCTGTGTTTCATCCCGGTTGATCGATTGAGAGGACCGAATGTTATGAGTGTTTTCTGAGCGGTTAATAAGCAGAATAACGAAGACCTGTCCACCAACTCCCCATCCACCAACTTCTGTCTAGTGTCGAAGTTTGAGGTCGTTCCGTCTCACCTGAGGCCTGTGTTGCTTCCTCTGTTATGAGTGCTTCCTGAGCAGTTAATAAGTGTATAATGAAGACCTGTCCACCAACTCCGCGTCCACCAACTGCCGTCCAGTGTCGAGTTTGAGGTTGTTCTGTCTCGCCTGAGGCCTGTGTTCCTTCCTGGTTGATATATTGAGAAGACAGAATGTTATGAGTGCTTTCTGAGTGGTTAATAAGTATATAACAAAGACCTGTCCACCAACTCCCCGTCCACCAACCTCTGTCTGGTGTCGAAGTTTGAGGTCACCCTGCCTTGCCTGGGCCCTGTAAACACAGAAAACAGACTTAGGATGATTGAATGGGCAGGTTGAAGCCTTTTTTCAACTAGTTCACCAATGTTTTAGCCAGATGACATTTTGACCCTAAGGCTAGTCCATAGTACTTTATGGTTTATGCTCGAAAACATGATTTAGCCAAAAGTTTATTGAAACAGATGAAATACAGCGTATTTGGGTGCAGATATTCGATGTGAACTAGCATATCCTCTACAGTTCACAAACTACGACCTCCTTGAGGCTCAATTCATGAAACAACCAAAATCAAAATATTTCCAATTTCGAGTATCACATGATATTATTGCCAGTATTTTGGGTTCAAATCATTGTTATAGCCTATCTCAATGAACAAGAACCCATTAGCAATCACTCAAGCACATCTGATATAATGAACATGGTAAATAATGATGTAATATAAGATCACTCCAAATCACTAGGTATGGGGTTACCTGAATGCCACCTAACACCCTTTCCAGTTCAGATAAGTAGTTTCACTTCCACTGAAATGGTTTAGAGCTTTGTATATCATAGGAGAACACATATCAAACCCAAACACCTCTTCATCAATATATTCAAGATGTGCTTTTCCTTCTCAATAAGCTATTAACTGTGACCTAAAATCTGTGTTGGTAGCATAATGGCAACTTAAAGGACACTCAAAAGTCGCTCTGACTGCCCTTTGGCCAAGGTACTTTACCAAGGCACACCTAATCAATTTTCGCTATTTTCACCCTATCAGTTCAATGCAATAGACTTCAATGCACTCTGAATGGCTTTGTATAGCCTGAGAAAACATAAACACACAATTAGATCGTTCTAAACAGTTTAATTTGGGGCCAGATAAGCAAACCTTCCTATTTGGGTTGTGAGGTGTTAGTGTCCCGAAAAGGAAGCCTGTCAATCAAAGCTCTGATTTCTTTTATCCTGAGGTGCAATCAACTTGATAGACCTTATTCAAGCGTAATATATGGTCTTACGACTCTAATTTACTGCTAAGAACGTGTAATGAACGCGGTCTATCAACTTCTTGTTGAGTCCACCAACTTCTCGGTTGGTCCACCAACTTCTTTGACCGAGAAGTTGGTGGACGCAACAAGAAGTTAGTGGCACCCATCCCACTGACTTCCTTGCAAGCTTACTAGCACCCAGAAAATGAGAAGGCTAGGCTGTGTTAACAAATTGACACCCAACACACCCTTGCAAAGGGGAAGGTCAAGGAAATGTGTGCCCCAAGACTGTTATTTGCTTGAATGTCCACCAACTCCTTGCATAAAATCGTTCCAAATCTGCTGAAAGTTGGTAATTATATTGCTATACCTCAACCATGGCCTTATGTATCGTGATTCTCATCGAATATCTGGAAGTACAGCAATATCTTGCGTGTTGAGCGTATTTTGATGCGCCATCAAAAGATCAAAACCACTATAACTTTACGAGTATTGAGGCGCATCACATTTCGCTTGCACATCTGTGTTCATAGAATCAATACGAAGCTTTTTCATTTTTTGATGCCCATCGTTGATCGCGACGTCGGGACAACGTTCGGGGGGTCGCAGCGGTGCTCGGGACATTTTTTTGATGGGGGTGATGTCGGGGACACTGTTGAGCATCGGTGTGATGGGCGGCAGGTGTTGTTGATGCGATTACGGTGTTGTGATGGGTGACAGTGATGCCAGCGACCACCGACGACGACAATCGTGACAGCGACGGCGGCGGTGATGGTCAAGGAGTGTCGGGAGAGACAGTGGGGCACTCAATAAAGTTGGTGGACGGCCTTGGGCACTTACCCTAAGTCCCCCACATAAGGGATATAAGAGATTCCCGTGAAATCGCCTTATCCCCTCTAGTTAGAGCCGGAACACCCCCCCCCTTCCCTCTCTAACTAGAGGGGTTAGGTGGGCACATTAGGTGACGACACCCGTCCGCAGATTGATTTGCCATATTCGTCCCGCAGCGGTGTCCGCGCCGAGGACGAGCTCAGGCTCCCCTGGAACGGTGCTGAGCCCGTCAAGGAACATGCCATCGGGGACGTCTGCAGCCTTGTTGACCATAGGTGGCCGCCTGAGCTCAAATCAACGCGCCAGATGGTGACAGTGCCGGGGATGGCAGTAATTGTCGTGTCATTGAGCACAAGGGCAATGATCCCGTAGACGTCGGGCTTGACCTCGGCAATGCCGAGGAGAGCAGTAACGTTCGGGAAGGTATGAACTTCGTCGAAAGTTGGGGTCGGACCGGTGGGGTCGACCATGTGGAGCGTCGAGGACTACGGAGAGGTGATGAGAAGTTTGCCGTTTGGTCGCACGGCAAGGTTCTCGAGGAATAGGCCACCAGGTGATTGAAGTACGAGTCTGGTGGGGAACGTGAATGATGCAGCCACACAGACGACGAGGGAGAGGAGTAAAGGGAGCAGCGTTGTCTGAAGAAGTAACTGGAAAGGGGGAGGAGGGGCTTCACGAGTCTGTCCATCGGTTATATACTTGTGCCTGCGATGTGGGGATCTGCCACACGAGCTGAGTGTTGGCTTCGGAGGCGACAAGTAATCGTGTTCTCATGCTCTGGGGTGTAGTTCATATAGTTGCAAGAGGCTGGAAGCGAACAGTCAAGTGTCAGACATAATCACCGCTGCACAGTTAGATGGTACTATCGGTCTTGCGGACAGCCCGCTGGAATGGGGATCGTATTTTTGTTACGGCGAACAGAGATTCTTTCCGCCACGGCGGTGTGGAAGACCGAGCTTAGCCTTGGTCCTTGAAAATGACCGAGGGTACGAGGCCCGGTGCATCCTGTAGAAAATACTGTGGCAGGAGCTACTCAGGAGTGCAAGTTAGCAAAGGCGGTAGAAAAGCTCAGACCAAGAGGGCGACTTCACAGCGGCCAACAGCAGCTGAGAGAAGAAGCACAGCGTGAGATGTTTTCGGCCCTGCATTCCGAAAAATTCAGCACCAGTACAAATTGTCGTCTCCTGAGGGAGTCGAAACCCAAGCTAAGCACAAGGTCCCGCTCAGAGAATCTGATCTTCGAAGACTTTTTCTTGCACTGCTTTGGCTTTATTCGAGATCGTTCCAACTTTTGGGATGAGAGGTAAATGATTTTGGAACTCTGGAATTGATTCATGGGACCAAAACATTCGTTTCGATAAAATTGATGTTCTAGCGTGGATAGCGGTGGACACTGTGATCTCTTGCGCCTTCATTGGATTGGAGTGCAAATGGCCGCCACGTCCTTCCAGTGCTGGTCATACTGAAGAACCTGCGGTCCCACGTCCGCCTCCCACTCGGGATCCTCATCCAAGAAATCAATGAGAGTCGTGATATCCGTCAAGCTCGGGAAAATGCGTGCGATGAAACGGGCAACGGGGCGGGCCGCCGCGATTGGGGAGGACTCGACATCCAGGCTTTTCAAGCTCTCGAGGGAGAGATCACCCTGCGCAGTCGGGATTATGGTCGCATCGAACGCGAGGGACAGCTTGATCAGGTGGGGACAGTATTTTGGGAAGGCTGCCAGGCACTGGAGCGTCGCGCGCGGGGCGGGTGTGCCATAGTAGGACTGGAACTCGAGGCGCTCGATGTGGCGCCACGAACGGGCCATATCGGTGATGGTGGCGTCGTCCAGGTTGATCCCAAAGGCCGATAAAACAGATACAGCTGTGAGATTGGTGAAACAGAAAAGGCGGCGGAGGGACGAGGAGCGGATGAAATAATCGCCGCCGTCGGAAGCGTCGTCGAATGAGCCGAACTCGTTGTCGAATGTGAATTCCGTCAAGGAAGAAGGGGTGATTCCATCTCCAGCGGCGGAAAACAGACGGTGTACTTCGTCCGCCGTTGAAAATGCTGGGCATTCGGCGGTAAACTTCACCAGCGGAATTTTGTTGGCCCATTCGAGGAAACGGGATGGGGATGCCATTTCGGAGCTGAAGTACAGTGTCTGAAGCGATGGGAATGATGCTTCATCATCGGGGGGAGGCAAGATGGAGGCGAGTCCACCGAGCCTCAAACCCCGGAGGCTGGAAAGGCGAGACAGATGTTTGAGCGCCGCGTGATTGAGCATGTCTACGGTCAGGCTCTCGATGCCGTGCAAGCCGCGCACGCACGCCGAGACGGCGGAGACGGCTGGCGATCGCAAATCCTGTGCGCCCCGAGTGAAAAAGAGTACGTTCGTTAGCTGCGGACACCGCTGGGCAAGGCTAGGCAGCAACGTCAGGGCGGCGATGGATGTGTAAGGAATGCGAATTGTGGTGAGCTGAGGAGCGAGGAAGCAGTGGATGTACTGGAAATCATCTTCGTCATGCGACCAATGAAGACTCTGGAGGTTTGGGAGCATGTTCTGGGAGAGCCAGGGGCTAGCGCTCGGGAAAACGGACGAGAGTCCATGGAGATTGACTGTAGTGAGTCAATCCTAAAACCAGAGATAAATCATTGGCGATTTCCGTCGGACTGTCGCGACTCGCAACCAGTTGTTTAGTGTGACATCTGAACGGGACCACAATGCAAGAGTATTCAGTATGAGGCACAAACCCTGGA
>JARKIB010000401.1:0-114050 GCA_029378385.1 Mycena metata | reverse complement strand
TTACCGCTGATGAGCGTCGCACTCTTCCTTCGTCCCGCTTCACGTCTCGGTTGCGCCTTGTCACTTTCCATTCCTTTACTCAATCTTCTTACTCGCAGCATCGCAACTCACATCCATCTCAGACTCCATGGACTCCCCGCGAACTCCCCGCTGGAGACCCTGCCTCTCTTCCGACACGTAAGTGTGCTTTCACGTCCCGCATTTCCACGTTGACTGATGCGACGCGTGTTTCCGCAGCTTGCACTGGACATCATCGTCTTATCGTCCTATGGCTTCCAGCTCAGCGCAACACGTCAATGGGCTCTCGAGGCCGAGGAAGGCTTGACTGAGATTGCCAAAGCACGGTATTTTAGTACGTATTTTTTCCTTATCCTTTCCTTCTACCGAGCCTAGCGGACGTGTCGCTCCTATCTCTCCATCTTATAGCTCTGTCCCTCGCCCTTTCTTCATTGTACTTCATTTCTTTTGCTTTCCGTTACTCCCTGCTTTAATTCCCGACTCGGACTCTTCGCTGACATGTCATCTCCCCTTTGCAGCGCAGCGCGGTCCCGACGTGGGCGTGAAATCTCGTCACGAAGATTCTCAACGCGCGGCTGAAGCTCCTGTGCGACTTCGACAAGATCATGGACGAATTGGTCTCGCGTCTACGAAATGCGCGCCGCCCAGTTAAATGCCGGCAAAGCCCCGTCCCCGCGCCGACCACCCCATCGCACTTCCTCTCGGCCTTCCCAAGGTTCTACTCAGCCCGCGCGCCCTGTCGCCTCCGAGGACACGTCCTTTTCCCGAAGACGATCTCGCTCTCGGGCAGCTTCCGCACCGCCAGAACATCCTCAGAACGAAATCGACGCCGGAACGCCGTCCCCGACTTCGAGACTCAGGGTTAGTCCCTTCCTTCACTTCCATCGCAATCCTCGCTGACACTACGTGGCATCAGGTCTGCGTCTGTACGCCGCCGCACCCTATCCACATCCACATCCAAGGCTTCGCCGGCGCGGAAGGCTCCGACCTTGGGGTACATACGCACTCCCGCCCGGCACGCACGATCGTCTCCGCGCAGGCAGGCCTGGTCCACCCGCCATCTTCCTCTCGCCCGAGACCGAGACGTTCCTCCCCGAGCGCTGGCTGCCCTCGCGCCGCCGGGTCCAAGGAGGATGGATGGCGGGGAGGCGGGAAGGCGTCGAAGGTGGAGGCGGCGCTCCGCGAGCCGCATGATGGCCTTCGCGACGGCGGCGTGGACCTTGCGCATGCGTATCATTATGCGCGTCGTGCTCGTCGCCGTGAGATCGAGGTCGCCTTTGGAGCATGGATACGAGGGATGACTTCGTACGTGCCCTCTCTTTCCTCTTCGTTTGGATGTATTGCTTACTGGCGTGCTCGCAGGTCATGCCCCGGCCGCGATGGAGTACCCGCACGTGCCCGCGGGTCGCCGCATAATTCTGCCGCACTGCGCCATCCTCAAGTCCATTTCTTTCTTTTTCTCCCCCGTCTGTATTTTTTCTCGTTCTCCTCCTTCCTCCCTGTGCTATTACTCTGTCTCATGCCATCTATCCACAGGGGCCAGGCCGGTCGGGCATCGACCGACTTCGCACGTGGGGAGGGAACCGCGCATGGGCATGGGCACGGCGACGGCGACGGGCGAGGGATGCAGAGGGGAGTATGGAGATGGCTCTCGTTAGGCCGCTCGCATCGGCGGTGGGAGGAGCAGGAGCAGGATCGACAATCACCGCCTCCGCTCCGCAAGCACAGCGTCCTCGCCTCGCCCGCGGACGTGCACGTACGCCGCCCGCAGCGTCCAAGCCGTCTACGCCTGCGCTCGGGTACGCGAGCTCCCCCGGGCAGCACACCAGTGCTGACGGGCTCGGTGTTCGCGCGGTTGTACCGCATGCTGTACGCGGTCGTAGCTATGGATATACGACACGCAGCAGGCGGGACCGGTGTGTTTGCTTGCGACGCTGCATTATGATGGGTTTACGGATTTGACGTGATGAGTCTCCCCTCCTTTTTTATCTGCTTGGTACTTGGAGGAGGCTGATTGAGCGCGCGCGGTACAGGTCCCCGGAGGGGTAGCACCTGATGCTCTCGTCGCGCGACGGCTACTGCACGCTAGCCACCGTTGACCAGATCTTCCCCACGCACCACATGGCACACGCAGCCGTGGCCCAGCATTCGGTGCCGATTTCGTACGTGTTAGCCATACAAGCGGCAGTGGGAGCCACGGGAGGGAGCAGCATGAGCCGCTGACGCCGGCGGCGAGTGTCGATGGGGACTGGGAGCGGGACGTCCTGATATCAGCAGGTGCGTATTCGTCGTTTGCTTTTCATTGACTTTCTTTGCTAGATTTCTATCGACGCCTCTCGCCTCTCGATGTACGCGAATCATCACAGTGCATGCACCTTGGATGTATCAAGAAGCACCTACCGCGACTCGTATGGTACGTTTCCCATACATACTCTTTGGCTTGCCCAATCTCACTGAATCCCTGCCTAGTACTAGCAAAATTAAGGTAAGGTGATACACGTACGTACGTACCTTGTATTTGTAGTAGCTTGCGTGAATATATTGATTTTCTCCTTCTAAAACTCGTGTACGCTGGGCAGTATTTGAGTGGTGCTTCAAGGATTTTAGATACCCGTGTCGATTGAGGTTCGAGACACGTCGATGAACTTGAGCAAGGTGCGTTGATATATTATTCTTGTCCTGCCATGACTCCCCGCCAGGCGCTGTCTTGAAGAGTTCGTGTCGAACATGTAGAATAAATTCCGCGTACTTTCCAAGTAATCATCAGCGTTATTGTTAAGACCCGTCGAATCGAAAGCTAGTCCTCTTTAGGACCTTGGAATTGCACCTGGAAGCCTCGGCGAAGGTTTGAGACGCGTCGAATAAATGATTTTTCGTCGCCTCGGGCGTGTTCCAAGTACTGTACATACTTGTAGGGGAGCAACAGGTCGCAGACCGTGACACTGCCGTTGCCTATTTTTTAGGCAACGGAGCCCACCGTGAGCGTGACGGTTGCTTAAAGAGGCAACGAAGAATATTTTTGGTGGGTATCTGCGTGGGTATTACGGGAGTTCAGACATGTTTCCTGCCTTCAGGTCACTGAATTGCTAGTTCCCCACCCAATTCAGGTAATTTACAGTCTCCGGAAACTTGTCCAAAAAGTTTTCCGCCATGTCACGATAATTTCGAGGCAACAAGCCTCATCGTGACCGTGACCTGCGAGAAAAGAGGCAACGCAACTGGGGGTCCGTGACCGTGACCGTTGCTCCCCTACAGGTATGTACAGTACCTGATGTTAGACTCAAGACGTGTCGAATTTGGGACTAATGCCCTGAATCAAACCTGGGATTGTCGGGGAAGGTAGAAGACGCGTCGAATTGAAGAAAGACGCATAGAAACAAGGGGGTGCCGTTGTGTGAGCCAAGGATATCACGTCCATTCCTAGTGTAAACAAGGTCTGGGAATCCGAATCCGAGCGCCAAAAGTTCGCCCGGGCAGCAGTTCAAAAGATATGGCCACTTTTATCCCGAAAAAAATAAATATTTTTCTCGTGTTTTTTTTTCGGAAGAATTGGCTCAATCCGCGTAACTTTCGAAAAGAAATCTCGCGGACCTGAACCAACCACGTCATTATGACGTCATAAAATTACTATATAAGGCAGTCCATCACCCTAAAAGGGTAATTAATCAAAACGACCATATCTGTTGAACCGTCGACCGGGGACAAATTTTAAGCTCATTTCGGGATTGCCAGCCCCATGTTTGGGCCTAAATCAATGTATGTTCCAAAATTTCATTTTCAGCACCCCCTTGCATAGAAACGCATTTCTTTTTTGCTGCAGGCGCAGTCTGATCAATTGTCTTTGCTTCGAAAAATTCAGTTTCCGGGGCGGTTATACCTTCCAAAAACTCGGGCTGCGCACGCTGTTCAAGTACATGCCTACGTTCTTGACTGTTTCCATATTGTCCTCAAGCACTGAAGTCGTGATTTTTCTTCGCCGCAGGAGTTGGCTTGGCGAGTTGGCTTTGGTGTACATATGCTGCCGATGAAGATAACGCTGAAGTGCTTCAAAAAATCTGGTCGTGCGCGCGTTTGCAATTCACGAGTATGAATGCATATACCTACGCTAACTGTCCGCCGCAAGCGCTGACCTGGTGAGCTGCGCTGGTTTTTTCCAATAAAAATTAGCGCCGCGAGCACCTAAGTGAGAGCTTGCCCTAAGATTCTCTTCCCTAGAAAACCCGTTTTTTTACTGCCGCGGCGGCGTTGAGATTGCTGAACTCGTGTCAATTGATACGTGAGCATCCTGTCTCCCAGCGCCAAGGCCTCAAAAGAATCGAGTCGCAGAGCAGTTGACTTACCCACTGAATATATTTGAGGCCGGCTACAACGTAGGCGGAAGTACTGATCTTTTCTTCGCCGCGGGCGCAGTCTTGGTGAGTTGGTACAGGTTGAGTATGGACTTGCCACTGAAAGTTCTGTGGGTTGTTGCAAAGACCAAGGTCAACAAAACTTCTGCCGCAGGCACTAGCACTGTCGAACTGAACGAAACACAGGATATTTCATACCGGGTTTGAGGCTGAGAATCCCGATTTTTCCTCCGTCGCGGGCGCGGTGTTCAACCCCGTCGAGCAATGTTGAATTGTCCCTGATCCTTACTTAAGTATCATTTAAACCTGTGCCCCTGAGGCTGAAAGGCTTCCAAAAAAAAAAAACTGCTGTGGGCGCTGTTGGTATGAAGATATGCCATCTGGACACTGAGATGGGTGAGTTTTCCCTGCCGCGGGCGCGGTCTTGGTAGGCACTACTTGGAGACCTGCAAAATGAAAACTTTCTTCGTCGCGGGCGCGGTGAGGCGAGGGATATCCACAATCGAGATGAGTATATATTGTATTTCTGGTTTCCGAGCTTCCGAATCAAACAATCTATCCTCCTTTACCGCTCAAGGGGCCTTGGCCCTTCACTTCAACTATACAGCACAAAACCCTCAGCCTACCACCATGGATGAAACTACAAAGCATTTAGCAGGTCGAGATATAGATACGGGACTCCTTGTAATATCGAAAAACATGTTTAATATGTGGTGTAGGAGAGACAGCACAACACCACCAGTGCCAAAATCACAGCCGGTAATTTGGATAAAAATCTGACGCCCCGGGACGGAAGCAAAATGTCGGCCTGAAGACCTTCAAACTTTTCATCTTCATCGCCATGTTCTGCAGACAAATGAGCAAGGACGTATGTTGTGCCCGTGATTCATGCTCACCGGAATCAACTGTTTCATATACACGTTCATCGCTCATCGTGGCATTCGTGGCATCGTGTTGATCAGTATTATCTTCCTCTATACCTCCGCCGGTGACTTCCAGACATCAGTGAACATTCAGATTTAAATGGCTCAACTTACCGTGCGCAAAGGGTGTCTCAACTGCGACCTCATCGCAGAGCTGATAAAGTGGATGCCCCAGGTGTCGGGCAATTTCCTGACTGTCTGGAGCAAAACCTTTTGCTTGATGGAATCGCCACAGCTCAGCATAATCAATGGAATCCCAGGAGTCTCCCCAGACCCTTAATTCTAATGTGATGAGGGGAAATCCAGCTTCCTCGGCCTCCTCTGGGCTCAGACGCACAGCCCCGAAAGGATCGCGGGACCAGTATGCTGCACAGTCTGGCCATCGGAATGAGCAGGGGCCTGAACGTAATTGGGCGTCTGGGCAGAGAAAAAGCCACCCTTGGGAAGGGCAACTTGAACGTGTAGTCGGCGAAAAGACCCGCGTGAACCTAACCCAATCTATAACAACTTCCACATGCATTGTAAGTGGGAGTGGAAGTATCAAATTCATGCACACACCATACTGATTGTGGTTGCATCTGATTTGGAGAGAACTGAATATGTGGTTGGCCTGACTAAGCCAGAGCTCCGCACACTCGAAAGACAAGTCACGGTGTATTGCAGCGATCACAAGAATTTGATGGAGGTTGTACCTTTGACTGGATCAGCATTAAGCCACGAAAATGCATAACTCCATACCGTGTCCAGGAATCGGGCATCAGGTCGCCTGCCAGGCGCGGATCAATCGAGGGGTCCGAGGGTGCGCCATCTGGCTGGTCCGAGATCCAGCTGAAAAACGGATCTCTGATGTACAGAAGAGGTAGCAACGCAACATTAACCGGTAATTCGACTTCACAATTTGGATGACGCTTGACCACCATTCCGATGGTAGCCGTTGCGTGTGCGGGGAAGGAAAAGCCTCCTGCTGAGTGGGACGAATAGCTGCCACAGAATTTGTGGTAATCACTCAGGGCTAGCGAAGAGATTACCACGGCTTCGTGGTTGGGTCCGTTGTAGGACATCCTGTCAATGTCTTCGCGCCCTGGTTTCCAGTGACCTACAGACCTCAAATACGAAAGAGACCATCCCGTGCGAGCACTATTGAGTATCATGTCGTCAACACACAACCGGCGAGTTGAGGCCCGTATCCACAGTGTACATTTATCCTCGTCCTGTGGTTGTAGATAAGTGGAGGGAAGATCACACAGATACTTGTAATCACTCACGACCGCTCGATTGAACATTGAGATTAGATGAAAATTCACCGCCTGTGTGTGGCCTTGAAATTAGTCGCGGCGACAGGATTAGTCAATTTTTCTACCCAAAACTCGTGTGACTCGGGAAACCTCAGTATATACTATCACAGGGGGAAAGATGTGCATACCCAATAGGCCCGGAAATAGAGGGACAAGATAGGTGAATTGCAGTGGATATCGCGGAACTGTTCAAATGGGATGAGATCTGAATTGGAACATTCTCAGGAGTACGGAAAATTGTCCAAATTGTTTCGCACCGTCATGGAACACTGCAGCATACATACTCGTATGAGCGGTGCTAGCCACTCCATAGAGCTGGACGAAGTTGGGATGACTGGAGACGTATCATATGAATTCATGTGGTGGCAAACACGTTGGAAAAAACTGACCGAAGCCACGAGTGCATCGAGATATCTTTTTGCCATGCCTGCAAAGAGCCCTGTTGGTGCGGATCCATAATGTCTGGAGGGAAATCGCACTTGCTCCGCATTTGGACCCTGGTACAACGCGACAGTCATCGCTGTTTTACAGCCATCGATTTTGGCCGAGTACATTCGCCGAGCGCACCGTTGTCCACGTCGTCGGTATACAACACCGGAATCATCGTCAAATTGTATCTCGTGCTGAAGATCTATTTCTCCCATTGGTATTTTCCGGAAGTCTGTGAATATTTAGTGAGCGCCCAACTGAGACGCGGGGATCCATACCGGGCGAGGGCGGATAGGTATGGTGGTTGTGGGTGACATTTGTTATATTGCTCGTGAAGACACCCCCCTCGACTACAAAGTTGCGCGATCTCGGGAAAAAAGCGCCAGCATAACTGAATTGGCAGAATTTCGCGACGTGTGAGCGTCATCACCGAGGTTGACAGAAAGAACGTACGGCTCGGAGCCCCATGAATTGCCCGTCGAGTGAGCTCTACCTGCGTCCTCTGTGTACAGGTCCTCATCCATCGAGACTGAGAAGGGGGGGATGGGGATACCGCTGTGTCGTGCCTTATATTGTGATGCACAGAGCTGTGAAGCTTCTCAATCTCTGCCAGTACTGCCATTCCAACAGCATCGGCACTGCATCCTGTCGCAGAGAATCACGGAGGGGCAGATTGGCGCGCATATGTAAACAGTCAGAAATGGACATTCGGGCCGGAACAACCGCCAGTGAGAAGGGTTAGCAGAGAGCAGCGGAATGGTGGCAGATGGCGGTAGACCGGCCAGACGGGATTCTCGCTGGGCGTTAAGGAGTGGTGGGTGTGATCAGGTGAGCGGGCGGCGGGTGCGTGGGTGTGGGCGGGATGCGAGAACGAGAGTGCCGTAACTGTTGGCGTTAACGGCACAACTTGCCGCACTTTCATCTTGCTTTCATCTCACACTCCTGTTTGTTGTCTGCACCACCGCCCTCTTCGGTAATGCCACGCGCACGAAGAAAGAACGAACACGAAGAACGACTGGACGAAAGACGCCGACGCACCCTCGGACTCTCGTTGTGCAACTTCCAGCCCGTGTCCTTCAAGAAGGTGCGCCCTGCGTCTTCTTCCTGCTCTACTGTAGCACAAGTGGGAAAAGGAGAAGTCGGCGGGGCAGGCTTAAGCTTATAGGCTGGTGACGAACAACCATGTGCGTCCACCCCAACTTCTGCCCTCCATCCCCTTCCTATCCCCTCTGTCACCCCGATCATTCCCTCCCTCGTGTGTCGCATGCGGTGCACGTCTACTCCGGAGGCCAAAGGCGCACAGGGCCCTACGTGCGTATACGGGAACGGGTAACTCGGGCTTCCCTCCATCCCCGTCCACCCACGCCCTCACTTATCGCCTGCTTTCGTCCGCCCTCGTCGCCCTCGTCACCCGTATCCCCGTCCCACCTGCAGACTCGGACTCAGTGCGGATGCCGCATGCGTCAAGTTTCCCCGCGCCGCGCTACAAGTCTCGCGCGCGGAGGTGCTGCCGCGAACTTATGCGCATGCACGGCACAGTGCGTCGCGTCTAACCACCCCATGCCGCAGGTCTCGCGGCACGAGTGGGCTGCAGCGCGCAGGTGCAGACTGCGCCACAAGTCCCGCATTCAGATTCGGCTTGGCGCGTGTGCGACTAGGCACAGCGGATGTGCGATATGTGTGATTGCGTGCGGGAGCGGCACGGGAGGGCTGCAGCGCACGGATTCGTTCCTGCGCGCATGCTCCCCGGTTTCGCGCGATGCTTGCAGCACACGAAGCCATCCCTCCCTGCTCTCCGCTCTCCCACCTGGTCCCGAGTCCCCACCCGTACCCGTGCCCGTACGTCCGTACATAATTTTGAATGAATTTTACGTTCTCAGAACAATACCTATGGGATGCGAATTCTAGTTAGCGCGAGCCCGATTCGAGTCAGATTGAAGGAGACCGAGAGAGCCCAAGCCAGGATTGTATTCGAGGTGTCTGAAGAGTCGAGGGTAAGCTCGCGCTTATAAGTACCGAATTCGCCGTTCGGCAACCGACTTACTACTACTAATTCCCGCGCTGGCCTTGGATGCGCATCAACGGCTGCGGAATCGAAGCTAGTACGGTCAGTTCGCCGAGATAAAATAGAACTGTGTTTGGCGTCGATTCAGGTCCGGGTGAGAGCCTAAGAAGGTTGAATTGGTTTCCGTTGGCCCGGGTGAACCCGAGCTGGGTTGAACTGAGTTGAAGCAAACTCGAAAGGGACTGCACTCCAAGGCAAGTGCGTGGGTTTCGCGAACACGGTGCTCAGAGCTGAGGTAAAAGAACCTATACAAGACAACAGGGATCCCAGGCGTAGGGTCTTGAGCCTGTTGAAAGAGAGGGAGGTGAGGAGGCAATTCAGAATGCAACATGGGAGAAAGAGTATCGTTCGATGGGTCAATGTTAGATTGAACGATGCGCGGAATACGAAGACATGCTCTCCGCGGATCGAATATTCACGGGATGAATGGATGCCGGAGCTTACCTCGAAAGCGGACATCGGGCACGTTGAGTTTGAACTTGGACGAGTCCTAGTCGTGATCAGTATTGGTTCAACGAAGGCGCGAAGAAGTAGAAGTATACTTGCTGCATAAAAGAACGACGTACTACCGTCAACGTTCAATCGAACACCAACAGGACTGAGTGAAAACGGGCCAGCCAAGGTAATCTTACACGGCAAAGAACCTTATCTCGAACGCAACGAGTCCAGATTGGGATGAAGGTAATCTCAAGGTGAGGTTGATAAATGTCAGTGCTAAGTCCATGGAAGATGGAAGAATTTACGATTCGAAGTAACATTGAAGGTTGAACGACTCGGTTACTTGAGTAACTGACCCCTAGCACTATAGTTAACTATTGGACGTTGAATCACGGTCAGTGCATTGACATACCTGCATAGTAACACCCTCTTGAATGAATAGTACGACGTTGAATGAATAATTAAAGTTCAAGCCCTGTGAACAAAGGTCAGTTCAATTATGAAACAGCGGGGCGGACTAACTGGATTCATACGGCCATAGTTTCGGTCTCCGAGGGACTAGCATGCAGATAACACGATGAATCTGTGCATAGCATCGGTAACTGGGCTGAGGAACAAGAGTTGAACCCATTGGAACTTGAACCAAGGTGAGTTCAGGAATAAGTTCCAAAACAGCGGGGGGATTCAAACGGCCATGGGGTCGGTCTCCGAGGGACTGGTACGCAGATAATGGGGTGAGTCTGCGCAAACAGTATCAGTAGATGAACTGAGGAACACGTGGACACACCGTTAACGTGCCAGAAAGTCACAGTCAAGTCGGACACATTGAAAGTTGACACGGGTTCAAGTCAACCTGGCTGAACGGCGGCATTGTTAGCTTTGAAGTACCGTGGAGAGACACACCTTGACCCGGAGATCAACGAGAAATTTCTCTTTTCAATCCCACGAAGCCGCCGTTGCGCATTAAAGTAGATATGATGTTGAGACTCTAAAGCTCGGTCAGTCAAGATTGAAGGAAAATTCAAACCATATCAAACCCAAATTGTGTTCAATGCAAGCCGCGTTCGAGATTCTGGCCATTCTGGGGAATAAGGTGTGAACCAGAACCGAGGAACGCCACGATTTAGAACAAGCGAAATTCAGTTCAAGAATTTTGACGATGGATGAAGCTAAGTAAGGCTCGAGGAAAGATGGAATGAATGGGTACATAGGTACATACCAAATTGAGTCGTACATTGGACGCCGAGGCATATGCTTTTGCACACTGTTGTTTGACGTCACTGAAGTTGAGATTATAAAAGTTGAGGTCGAAGAAGTCAAGGTTGAGGTCTATGAGGTGAAGTTGGTGTTTTATGCATATCTGAATTGGACCGCGTACCATAAAACCAAGGTGGGTCAATTTGACGATGGCTTTCCCAGACGGAACGATCCGAGGGCCAGACTTGAAAATCAGAGCAGAGTGAGGGCATTTTGAAGGTCGGCATGCAATTTGATGTTACTGGGGAGCCCGGGGCATCGATATGAGGGCGAAGGGTCGAGAAGCGGCCAGAGGGACGGCGTAGTTCGCCCGAAGTTATGCCGCAGAAATTTGAGGGTGGAGTCATTGAAGAGGCCATCTGGCCGAGGATTTGAAGGTCGCAGAAGTCAAAATTCAATACAGCTTGTTGAGGCGTTCAGCCGGAGGGCTATTGGTGTCAGTAGTCTGATCAATTGTCTGTGCCCTGAGAAATTCAGCTCTTTGGGCGAGCGTACCTTGAAAAAAATTCGGGCCGCGGGCACCGTGCAAGTACATATATTGTTGGATGTTTTTAACGTTCCTCGCGTGCACAACTTGGGTTTTTTTTCTTCGCCGCGGGCGCTGGCTTGGTTAGCTGTTTCGAGTACGAAAATTGCTTTATTTTTGCTTCAATTAAACGCTGAAAGCGTCAAAAATTCGGGTCGAGGAGTGGCAGAGTCGGCAGTTGAATTAATCGCTTGGATGCAGCGGGTTTGCGTTGTGGGCGGATGAGAGAAGGTGAATGCCGTAACTGTTGGCGCTAACGGCACCGTGACAACCTCATCCGACTCACACCACTGCGCTCCTCTTCGGCAATACCAGGCAGACAAAAGAAAGGACAGCAAAAGACTCACATGAAGAACGAATCAACGAACAACTCCCAAGCCCGTCCTGTCCTGCGAATTCCAGTCCGTGCCATTCAAAAGGGCGCGCCCTGCGTCGACTTCTCGTAATACCACCACAGGGACAAGGAGAAGGACAAGGTTGAAAGAGAGCGACAGCAGACAGAGACCATGCGTGAGTCTTTCTACGCGCTCATCCCTTCCCTTCTCTGCCTCCCATCCCTTTCGCATCTTCTGACCACCGAGCTTGCAGGATGACTACCCTCCGCTGCAAGGCCTACGCTTCCCACTAGAACCCATCCGACCTGGCCAAGCTTCAAGCGGAAATTGGAGACGCTACAGCGCAGATGATCGCGATGTGGGTGCTCTAATTTCTTTTTTCTTTTCCTCGCGTCCTCGCGTCCTCCCGCCCTTCTCTGACACCCGCACCCTCCCCTTGACGCTGCCGCTTCACGTCTCAGCTGCGCCTTGTCGTTCCATCTCTTTACTCAATCTCCTCGCTCGCGGGATCGCAACTCACATCCATTTCACAGACTCCATGGAATCGTCGCGCACACCCCGCAGGACACCTTGTCTCTCTCTTCCGACATGTGAGTCTGCTTTCACGTCGTGCATTTCCATGCCGACTGACGCGATCTCAGTTCGCACCCAAATCATCTTATGGCTTTTCGCTCGCGGCCATCGCCAGTGGGCTCTCGAGGCCGAGGAAGCCTTGACTGTGACCATTGGGGATTTCCTAAAACGCGGTATCTTGGTGCGTGTTTTCATTTTCCTTCCCCGCTACCGGGCCTAGGGGACGCGTTCCCCATATTATGGCTCTATCTTATTCTACTTCATTTCATTTGCCTTCCGTTACGATTCCGGAGTCAGACTCTTTTCGCTGACATGTTATCTCGTTCCAGCGCAGCGCCGTCCCGATATGGGCGTGGAATTTCGTCACGAAGATTCCGAGCCTTAGTCTCAAGCTTCTGCGCGACGCTGATCATGGCCGATTCGCTTCGACTCGCGTCCACGAAATGCGCGCGCAGTCAAATGCTGCCTCCGTCCCCGCGCCGACCATTGCACCCTATCACACTCCTCTCGGCCTCCCCCAGGCGCTCCTCTTTGTGCGCCTCGTCGCCCGCGCCGTCCTAGAAGACGCGTCCTCTCGTCCTTTTCCAAAGACACCAAAATCGTACATGCTGCCGCCTACGAGTACCCCGATTGCGCGATGATGGAATGCATAGGCCATATGTACGTCCTTCTTCCCCTTCACTGCTTGGCGCTCATCGCTCGATAGGGTTACCCACCGGCACGGATACGACGTCACTCATATTTCCGTTGGGAGCTTCCGCCCCACCACACTGCGCACGCTCCAGAACGAAATCGGCTCGAGCGCCGTCCCGTTCCTCAACGGCATGAAGGACCTCAACACCGTATCAAGGACGGTCAGTCCCTCTTCATTTCCCATCGCTATCCCCGCTGACGCGCAATCAGGTCTGCGTCTGTACGGCGCCGCGCCGCGCCGTATCCACATCCACAAGCTTCGCCGGCGCAGAAGATGGGGTAAACACGCGCTCCCGGCTGGCACGCGCGATCGTCTCCACGCAGACAGGCCCGGTCCACGCGCTGTGACCTCGCGCTGTCGTACGCCGCTGCGTCCGCTAGGTAAGGAGGGCGGATGGCGGAGGCGGAGGCGGCACGCCGCGAGCCACACGATGCCCTTCGGACGGGCTCGTGCTCGCGCATCTGCGGCGGCGTGAAGCTCGCGCTGATCATCATGCGCGTCGTGCTCGTCGTGTGTAACTTTGAGATCGAGGCCGCCCCTGGAGCATGGATATGAGGGATAAGCGATAGCTTCGTACGTACGTCCCCTCTCTTTCCTCTTCGTCTAAGCAGTCGCTGACTGGTGCTCGCAGGTGGTGGTCCCGCCGCGATGGAGTGCAAGCTCTGCGTGTGTCCGCCGCATAAATCCGCCGCGCTACCTCATCCTCAAGCCCCCGACTCACCTCTTCTCGTCTGTATTCAACTCGACCTCTTCCCTCCCTCTCGCTATCATCCGCTCTGTCTCATTCTATCTATCTATCCACAGGGGCCGGCGTCGACTTCGCACTGGGGGAGGGGAACCGCGCATCGGCACGGCGACGGCGACGGGTGGGGAGGGAGTGGAGCGGTCGAGGGATGCAGAGGAGAGTATGGAGGTGGCTCTTGTGGGCCGCTTGCATCGGTGGTGGGAGGAGCAGGAGCGGGACGATCGACATCGCCGCGCCCGCTCCGCAACGTGCTCGCATCGCCCGCGGACGTGCACGTACGCCGCCCGCCGCGTCCACGCCATTGGCCCCTGCACCCGGGCACGCGAGCCCTTCGTCTGTTCCCCCGAGACCGGCGCTGACGGGTTCCGTGTTCGCGCTGCCGTACCGCATGCTGTACGCGGTCGTAGCTATGGACACGTTGGCGATATACGACACGCAGCAGGCGGGGCCGGTGTGTTTGCTCACGAAGTTACGAATTTAACGTGGTGAGTCGAGTCGCATCCCTCTATTTATCTCTTTTGTACTTGGAGGAGGCTGATTGAGCGCGCGCGGTACAGGTCCCCGGACGAGCAGTGCCTGATGCTCTCGTCGCGCGACGGCTACTGCACGCTCGTCACTGTTGACGAGATTCCCCACGCACCACACGCAGCCGCGGCCCAGCATTCGGTGCCGATTTCGTACGCGTCGAGCTCGCATAGCCATACACCGTATTGGTCGTTTGCTTTTTGTTAACTTGTTTGCTAGATCTCCATCGACGCCTCTCGCCTCTCGCCTCTCGATGTGCGCGAAACACCACAGTGCATGCACCTCCCCATTCGCGTGTATCAAGAAGCACCCACCGCTACTTCTTTGGTATGTTTCCCATACTGTTTCCCATGCCCAGTCTCATTAAATCCCAGCGTAGTGGAATCAAGGTAAGGTGTAAGGTGACATACGTACACACCGGTATCTGTAGGAGCTGCGTGAATATATTGATTTTTTCCTTCTGAAACTCGTGTGGGCTGGGAAGCATTTGAGTGGTGCTTCAAGGGACCTTATAATTAGATACCCGTCTAAGACACGTCAATTGAGGCATGAAACACTTGAAGCGAGGCGCGTTGATATATTTTTATTTGTCCTGCCGTGAAAAATTGCACAGTCTGCGGCTGCGTCGATGAACTTGAAGCGAGGTGCGTCGATATATTTTTCTTTGTCCTGCCGCGAAAGAATTGTGCGGCGCGCACCGCGTCTGCGGCTGTCTTGAGACCCTCCTTCGCACTGAAAATCCCATTTTCTTCTCCCCGCCAGACGCTGTCTGGAGGAGTTCGTTCTCGTTGACTTGATGTACGTAGACGTAGAATAAAGTTGTGCTCCTTCCAAGTAATCATCAGTGTTATTAGGGGCAGTCAGAGTAGACGATTAACCCGCGATTCGTGCCAACGATTCATCAATGATTCCGGATTTAATAAATCGTGGGAGAATCGTCATAAATCATTAATCGTTGAGAATCGGTGAATCGGCTCCCGAGCTGATTTACCGGCGATTCATGATTCACGACCCCTTCACTTTGTTAACTTGGCTTCAAAATTTGTTACTCTGTTAAGCCCTGCTTTGTGAGTTTTACATCCCCCTCTACTGCAGCTTCCTCCGGCCTATTTCGGTTGAGAAAATGAATGTTGGGTCATTGAATCTCGACCCCAAAAGGTAACCAGGCCATAGTTGGGATAAAGGCAATTGTTACAGGTATGACATAGATTCTCATTTAGGGCAGGCAATATTTGAATGAATCGGCGATGAATCGTTCTTCAGAATCGCACAGAATCGAGGCTGGTCAAAATTGGGGATGATTCTCCTGCGATTCAACACGATTCAGGGCCTTTTTAATTCCAGAATCACGTCTTAATCGGCCATGAATCGCTGCGTGAATTGGGGGTTAATCGTCTACTCTGACTGCCCCTATTGTTGAGACGCGTCGAATCGAAAGCTAGTGCGCTTTAAAACCTCGAATTGAACCTGGAAGTCTTGGCGAAGGCTTGAGATGCGTCAGATAAATGATTTTTCGTCGCCTCGGGCGCGTTCGTTCCGAATACTCGATGTTAGGTCAAGACACGTCAAATTTGAGACTAATGCTTTGAATTAAACTTGGGAGTGTCGGGAAAGGGAGAAGAAGCGTCAAATAACAGATTTTCTTCGCCGCAGACGCTGTTCGTGCCTCAGTCTGATCGAAATTCGGGCTGCGCGCGCCGTTCATGTTCAGGCACATGCCTACGTTCCTGAGTGTTTTCACGCTGTCTTCAAGCACTAAAGTCGTGATTTTTCTCCGCCGCGGGAGTTGGCTCGGTGAGTTGGTGTTGATCTATGTTGCCAATGAAAATAATGGTGAAGTACTTCGAAAATTCTGGCCCCGCGCGCGTTTGCAGTTCACGAGTATGAATACCGCTATTTATGCTCTTCGGTGGAAAATTGCGTATTATTCACTGCTGAGAGGGTTGGGATATCGAAGTTGGATGTGAAATCGGGCTCCGGACCACGATCTGACATTCAACTTTGACCCCAACTTCATGCCCCAACTTCAATTCTTCGATTTGGTTGTGCCATTAGGCTTCCCTAGAGAAAAAAAACCTTGAGTTGGGGACGGAGTTGGGGCCAAATTGGGAATCAAATTGGGGTCAAAATCGGGCCCAAGTTGGATGGTGTGAAACCCCTTAATGAGGCATGTCGTGATTTGAAACTAGACTTCGGCACACTCGGCATGCCAGAGGTAATATTTTTTTGCCTGCGAGATCAGCCGTACCGCAGCGGGATGTTAACAGAGTTTAGGGGTTTCAGATACACATAATTTTGTAAGGAGAGAGATTATAAACCAGCATAGGCATTTTCGGTTGTTCCTGATGACTGATTGTAATCACGATAAAGATCAGCACCTGGCTTTCACGTTGCGCGTCACCTCCTTGTCCTCCACCTCCACCTCCACTACTGCAGTGATACCTCTGCTTCTCAAGTCAGTTTCCCCTTGTAGAAATGCTGCCGCTGGTTGATATCCTAGCTTTCAAGGTTGGCACAGCTTCATGTTTTCTCTAGATGGTGATTCTCGATCACTCCACATTACCGGTACGGGTCTGCTTGTCTTGAACCTCAAAGGAATTGATGAGTTTGCATAGGTGGCCACGGTGGTTCTGGGGGTCCAGCACATCTCCAAGGTGGTACTGGTGGGGTGGGAGAGGGTCCCATTGTGCATATTACTGCATCACAGTTAATCACACACAATCTGCAAGCCACAGTTGCTACGGACCAGGCATTGCAACTTGGCAACATTTGGGTGGCTCAAGTTGCCAGTCGTTGTCCTCCTCCATCAAGAATTTTTTGTGGCAGAGAGGAAATCCTTAACAAGATGCATCAATTTTTTTCTGACACTGGGACCCAACACATTTATGTAGTACATGGACTAGGAGGGGCCGGAAAGACACAGATTGCTCTGAAATTCATCAACGAGTCATCATCACGGTGAGCTTGATCATCCATCTGAGAATGATTGCTGATCCAGTTGTATTTCAGCTTCTCAGATATCTTTTTCATTGACACCAGCACCATTGCCACAATTGAGACAGGTCTCAAGAATATAGCTGTCCTGAAAGACTTTGGAAATTCTCCAGAAGATGGCTTACTATGGCTGACCAGCAAAGTTGAAGAATGGTTGCTTTTTTTTGACAATGCCGATGATCCAGGCATCAATCTGAATGATTATATTCCTCAGTGTAATCACGGGAATATTGTTATCACCTCTCGGAATCCAGGAATGTGTATTTATGCTGGATCTGACTCCCTTGTGTCAGACATAGAAGAAGAAGATGCAGTGACATTGTTGCTCAAGAGTGCTTTGCAGAAGGTCACAGTCCATACCAAACAAATTGGAGCAGAAATTGTGCAGGTAAGACAATTAGGCCTGGCAACTTATTCCATTTTTAACATTCATTAGGCATTGTTCCATCTACCTCTGGCAATTGTTCAGGCCGGTGCATTCATATCAAAGTCTCGAAATATGGATGGCTATCTGCCTCTTTATATGGAGAACCAAGCACAACTTCTTAGTGAGAAGCCTGCTCAGTCCCATGACCGTTATGCTTGGACAGTGTACACAACATGGCAGATGAGTTTTGACCGGCTCACACCACCAGCTGCCATGTTGCTGCAGCATTGTTCATTCCTCCATTATAATGGGATCTCTGAGGAAATCTTCTGCTATGCATCAAGGTACAAGTTTCCTGCCAATGGTCCATCCAAAGAAGAAGTACAGGAGCCTCTGGAATTCCTCTCACATTTTCTGCGGCCAACTGGAGAATGGGATTCTTTGCAGTTTCTGAATGCTACTAATGAGATGCAATCCTATTCATTGATTAGCTTTGATGCAGAGAAGAAGCTCTTTTTCATCCATCCATTAGTACATGCTTGGAGTCAAGCGACAGTGCAAAATCCAAAGAGACATGTGTCTATTGTTGGGTCCATACTTGGCATGGCTGTTTCAGAATGCTCAGAGTGGGATATGCAACTGACGAGTCTGTTATTGTGTCCACATATTGAATTGGCCATACAGATGAATGCAGAAGTAGCTTTGACTTTCAGGTATCAATATGCATTCATATTTTGGGAAGGGGGAAAATATAAACATGCTGAGAAGCTACTGGAAGAAGTGTTGCCAAAACAGAAACGGGTTCTGGGTGAAGATCATCCAGAAACTCTGCTTACCATGGGTACTCTGGCTAGCTCATACTCAGCCCTGGGAGAACATCAAAAGGCCAAAGAACTTCAGATTATTGGGCTGGAAAAACGGAAACAGGTTCTGGGTGATGATCATCCAGGCACTCTGCAGATCATGGGTAGTCTGGCTATCTCATACTCACACCTGCGAGAACATCAAAGGGCCCAGGAACTCATAATTGTCGTGCTGGAGAAACAGAAACAGTTTCTGGGTGAGGATCATCCAGACACCCTACTTACCATGGGTAACCTGGCCAACTCATACTTGGCCCTGAGAGAATTTCAAAGGGCCCAGGAACTCATGAATGTTGTGCTGGAGAAACGGAAACATGTTCTGGGTGAGAATCATCCAGACACCCTGCATGCCAAGGGAACCCTAGCCAAGTCATTCTCTGAGCTGGGAGAACATCAGAAAGCCAGAGAACTCATGAGTGTTGTGCTGGAGAAACGGAAACAGATCTTGGGTGATAACCATCCAGACACCCTGCTTACCATGGGCAACCTGGCCAACTCATACTCAGAGCTCGGAGAGCATCACAAAGCCAAAGAACTCAGGAGTGTTGTGCTGAAGAAACAGAAACAGGTTCTAGGCGAGAATCATCCACACACCCTGCTTACCATGGGCAACCTGGCCAACTCATACTCTGCCATGGCAGAACATCAAAGGGCCCAGGGACTCATGAGTGTTGTGCTGGAGAAACGGAAACAGTTTCTGGGTGAGGATCATCCAGACACCCTGCTTACAATGAGCAACCTTGCCAACTCATACTCCACCATGGGAGAACATCAAAGGGCCCAGGGACTCAAGAGTGTTGTGCTGGAGAAACAGAAACAGGTTCTGGGTGAGGACCATCCACACACCCTGCTTACTATGGGCAACCTGGCCAACTCATACTCGGCCATGGGAGAACACCAAAGAGCCCAGGAACTCAAGCGTGTTGTGCTGGAGAAACAGAAACAGGTTCTAGGCGAGAATCATCCACACACTCTGCTTACCATGGGCAACCTGGCCAACTCATACTTGGCCCTGGGAGAACATCAAAGGGCCCAGGAACTCATGAGTGTTGTGCTGGAGAAACAGAAACAGTTTCTGGGCAAGGATCATCCACACACCTTGCGTACCATGGGTAATTTGGCTACCTCGTACTCAGACCTGGGCAAACATCAAAAAGCCAAAGGACTCATCAGTGTTGTGAAAAGCAGAAATAGATTTTGGGTGACAATCATCCCGATGTTCCGGAGAATCAGGAACTGTTAGACAGTATGTAGCAAACAATGATGTGGTGAAGGCTGCAGGTCCTTTTTGAAACATCTATCTATTTATTGAATGCTCAATATGTGTGAATAAATTTCTTGTGATAACCAGTCAAGGTACATACAGAGTGAAAGTATACATTCATTCAATGGAAACAAGTAAGCTTGTGCACTCCACATACACATGAGACCCTTTTTGTGATAACTGTTGTAGGCCAAGCTGTTCTGGTTACTCAGTGATTGTATTCCACTGGTACCTGGGTGAGGGCTTGTCCTGAGACTCTCTTCCCTATTTTTTCTTTCTTCCACGGTGTTGAGATTGCTTAACTCATGTCAATTAATATGGTGAGCATGCTGTCTCCCAGCGCCAAGGCCTGAGGAGAATCGGGCTGCAGGCCCAGTTGACTTACCTATTGAATATACTTGAGGCCGGCTACAACACACGCGGAAGTACTGATTTTTTCTTCACCACAGGGCGTGGTCTTGGTGAGTTGGTACACATTGAGTATGGACTTCTCATTGAAAGGTCTGTGGTTGTAAAGGTCAAGGTCATCAAAGATTCTGCCGTCGGTGCTAGCACTGTTGAATTGAACGAGACACAGGATATTGAGACCAGGTTTGAAGGTCTTTTTGAGGCTGAGAATCCCGATTTTTCATCCGTTGCGGGAAAAGAGTGTGACCTCGGCTCATGAAGACTGAAGAGTTTGGGTTAGAAAGCGAGAACTTGAAACAGTTTAAGCATTCAGAGAACTCATGTTGAATTGGCGCAGGCAGAGTGATTTGATCCAACCGCTTGATTGGGAACATCAAAATATTTGAAAGAATGTGTCCTTGAGGTATGAAATCTGAAGATTTCAACGGTAGAATACAGAGGAATGAAGCAATTGAAAGATAAATAGCAGACCTCGATTGAATAAGCTCAGAGACACGTGCTGAGTTGCGTTTGATGTGCGCAGCGGGATCCGAGATTGAATGTGAAAATACTTGAAGAAATGAGTCGTGGGGGGATGTAATCTGGCGAAGGTGAGGTCAGGATGCACGATCTAAGTGGATTGAATAAGTTGAATGAAGACTCATGTTGCAAAAGCTGGAAGGCTGAAGGCTGAGAGTGATTTGATGCGGTGGCTTGATCCGAAACTTGACACAAAATATTCGAGAAATTGCAGCCTCAACCGGCAAGAACTGGAGGGTTTGAGATTAGAATGCAAAGGGATAGAGCAGCTGAAAGATATATTGAGGGCTTACATTGAAAGTCCAAAACTTGCGTGAGGAGTTGAGTTTGATTCGACAGCTTGATCAGAAATTGAACACCAAAATATTTGAAGAGGTGCATTATGGATGCACAAAAACTGGGGGATCGGAGGTCAAAATGGGAAGTCTTGACTCAATGAAGTGATCCAAAGAAAACGTAGGTTGAATGAGTTCAGAATGATCGTGCCGAGTCAAGTTTGATCCGACGGCCTAATCAGAGGTTGAACAATACTTGAAAAAATATGTGTTGTTGGGGGTTAAGAACTGAAGGATTGCAGTCGCAATTTGAGTAGTTGAAACAATGAACACATTACTTACGTTGAATGAGTGCAGAACTTGCGTGCAAAGTTGAATTTGATGCAGGGGGGCTTAATCTGAAACTGGACGTCAAAAGTTTGGAGAAAATGTGCCGCAGAGGCATAAAAGCTGGAGGTTGTGGCATTAAGAGGGAATTAAAACAATAGAAAGACAAGACTGAGCCGGAATGAGTTCAAAATGAGCGTGCCGAGTCGAGTTTAATGCGGCGGCATGAGGCAAGGTTGAACACCAAAATATTTGAAAAAAAGCGACCCCAGGGGCGTGAAAGTGGCCGATTCGAACGTCCAAGTGCGTGGCTTGGAAGCGAAGGTCGAAAACTTGGTTGAATCATGGCCGGAAGTGCGTGCCGATGAGCTTGAAGGCCGAGTTTGGATTTCCGAGCATAGTTGAGGCCTGGAAGGTGATTTAGTCAATGAAAAAATCACTACACAGGGACCAGGCTTACCATCAAAGGAACTTGGAAGAAATTAAGGTTGAACATGCCGTTGATGAACAGCTCGGCGAGTTCCGCGATCACGTGCATGGTTGGATTTCGGGTTTTGCCCCAATAGAACTGGGTATTGAGGGGTGCAGAAATCGAAAACATCTGTCAGAAAAGGAAGATTCTGGAGGGTTCAGAGAGGCTCTTGAGCTGCAAACCTCTCCAGTCATTTTCAACCGCTCGCTCTGATCCTTTGATGGCCTTCACTGCCGGAGGCCTCTCGGGACGTTTTAAAACTGGATAAACCATGCTATATGATATTGGAAAGGTTCAGGATGGTGCCAGCAATGCTAACAACAACACTTTATGTACTTTGTGCATAAATTGTGCTATTGGAATGAACACCGGTTAAAGGGTGCTCACTAAAGCTCCTGGGAACATATCTAAATGTAAATCAGTTGCTGTATTCATTCAACCACTGACCTTCGGTCTCTCCATTTCAGAGACAGCGCTGCAGAAGCTGAATATATGCCCTAATTTTCAATAATTTCGCTCAAGGAACACGTCAGTCAATGCAGGTACACCTTTACTAACTTCCCACTACCTCCAGCATCCACAGGTACCCGCTCTACCCTCAGCGGCGTGAATCCGGATGGTTTTGATGGAATCCCCACGGTTGAACTTGCCATATCCCACGTAGGTTCTTTATTTCCCGTTCATTTATGGCGGGTCATGCCTTGTGTTTGCTCAGGCGATGTAAACGAGTTCGTCTGGAGCATGTTTCTAACGTGTATTTCGTTCATGTTCAGTCTATCTGGACTGAAGTACTCATGATTCATCCCACCGGCAACGTCCGAGTCGAGCCAAGTTTCAACTCCGCCAGTGTGAATCATGTTGAACCTCCCCCTCGGACCCACTTCAGCGTGATTTCAGAGTTTACAGTAATCTATAAGGTATTCAGATACAACTTGCCCACGTACGCATACGTGCGTCCCTTTTATTATATCTATACTCAAGCCGCTGACCTTATTCGATTCCTCTCTTTCAGAGTACACACCGCCCGAGGATATTTAATTTTGTTCGATACCTACCTTCCTTCGCTCAAATGAATCAATGCGGGCTCACCGTCGCTGTCCTTCCACCGCTCTGGCGCGCGTGAATCCGAATACCGTGTAAGTCTAAGTGTAAATTTATTATCTGCGGCTGGTTCATCTGAGGGTGAAGTATGCCTTGGTCTAACTTCTACTCAGGCGGTGGTCCGTCTAGAGCAGCAGCTTTTTTGGGCCTCCAATACGGACAGCCGGGACAGGTTCACTTGCTTAGTTTCCTGTTTGCTGATTCCCTCCCTCCTCGTTCTCCAATGCCGTTTTCATGAGAATTTAAGCCGGTTCAATCTCACATGAGAATTTAAGAGCGCTTACTCACGGGCCTGGTTAGGTTCAACTTGATTCAGAACCAACCAGGCTCGCTTTGCGTATAGATAAATGTTCAGATTCCGGTAAGTTCAACGCCACGTTGTTTTGATATTGAGCCAGTGTCTTGAAATTTCGGTCAATCGTCGTAGGACGAGTCGCCGCCGCGCCTGGAGTTCCGCGTGCGGAATCGACATCATGCCAATGATGCGTGCTATACCAGAAGTTTTGGATCTTGAGCACTTGAACGTTCGACGTTGCTCAACCCGAGCTTACCGACGCATTCAAGTATTGATCACGCTGCAATACGGCGCGCTGGGTACACAAATAATGGGCTTCAGGCAATCCGGTGATTCAATCTAACGGAGAAGCTCTGGGCGTATGTATGATTGATGTGCGTTGAGTTACAAGTTGTGAACATACGTAGGCGATCGCGAGTTCTGAATGCCCTCGAGTTCAATTGTCAGTCGGCCGGGAGTGGTCATGGACGCGTTCTGTTCAAGTTCTCCGACGTATCAGTACGGGCGTGATTCAAAGAACAGTTCGACGCGTTGATGAGTATTCAAGTCTATCTAAGTCTTAAGAAGAATGGATGGATGGAATCCAGTGCACCCAGCCCAAAATCGGTGAACGCCTCTTGCTCCATGAGTTGGCTCCGTCGTCCCAACCCGTATATTGTTGGATTGCGTGCACGAGCGCGATTTTCGTTGGTGCGCGAGAGCTTTCAGAACGAGGCGAAGGCGAATCGTGGTTCGAACGAGACGTCCGTCGAGGACTCGGAGTGGCTGGAAGGGCTTTGAGTCTTGAGTCTTGAAGCTTGAAGCTTGAGGTCAGCAGCGGGATGTGGGCGCGAGGCTTTGAGGAGTGGCGGGTGTACCGTGTGAGCAGGGTGCTTGAATTGAGTCACTGGGATGCGCGCGGTGTGTGGGTTGTTGGGAGGGCACTCGTGGTTGTGCTTGTCGCGACTTTGGGCGACGGTAACCATCGCTCAAAAAATTAGTCGTTGCCTCTAAATTCCACCCAAGTTCCAGCCAAGGGTTTAAGCGCGAGACGTTGGCGGGTGTGAGCGGGTAAGCGGCGGGTGGGTGTGGGCGGATGAGAACGAGAGTCTTTTTGCGCGCTCATTAGGGTCCGCTGACAATTCCACTTTGGAGAAAATAATCTGACTGACAATTGACAGTCAGGCTGACTGTCAGAACTGACAAATGACAATTGACAATTGCCTATTTGGGAAGTCAGGCAAATGAAGCTATTTGACCTTGATTCGACCAACTACTTGTTTGACTCTGCGGCCACGGACTCACCCTTGCACTCTGCAAATCCATTCTCCGTCCCCTCAACATGATCTGTTCCCGAGGGCAAGCCCTCCGAAAGTGTTGTCGCCGATATAAAGTGCGTCACAAATCGAGTTTTGCTGACTTTTGCCGATCGTGAATTACTGAGATGTCTGAGAGGCTTGAGGATTTGCATCACCTGTAGATTGGACCATGAAGAGCATTCGAACAAAAAACTGTCACACTAACCCGCTCATATTCGGGCAATTCATTGATGTCGCTGATGATATTCCGGATAGAATGGACGACATCGCTGTTCACGGCGGGCTGGGTGTCATCGCCTGTACCCGGCATCTACCAGAGTAAGTTCAATACAATACATGTAATTATATATTGCCTACAGTCGGTTTGGTTGGGACATCTTTCTTGTCGGAGCGATCACTCATTGGGCGGCTTTTATGTACGAGAAGGAAATTTTTGACAGGCGGCTGTGCAGTGCATCTGCTTCCGTTGTTGATCCATTTGATTTCCTCGGTCAACCTCAAATTTCTCTTCCCTCACTCAAAAGACTGGGTGCCAGTGGGGATTTCAAAAGGTTAGAATTGTCAGGATTGTCAGGTGGGTTTTTCCCCAAAAATTAAATAACTAATTGTCAGTAAGGGTGTTCAATTCTTAACTGCTGGCAACTCTTCGGCGGTAGTAGACGTTAAGCGGTGTAAGCGAGTGTAAGCGAGGGCAAGCGACCGCCACTCAGAAACGAGAGATCTCAGGGATTTTTGCAATATACATTCGCAAATGCCTTTAAAAAACATGGGGGCACTTCGACTAGGTTCCTTTAAGTAAGGCGCCTTTTTTCGCAATGTTTCAACGACTCTGGTGGTCAAGGACGCGGGTACAACAGAAGAGTGCTCGCTTGCAAAGCCTTCGCTTAACCCTCGCTTGCAACCGCTTAACTTCTTTACCGCCGAAAAGTTGATGAAAAGTTGCCAGCAGGCTAGAATTGAACACCCTTAGTCAGTGACTGACAGTCATTTGTCAGTCATCTGACAATTAAATTGTCATGTCAGCGGACCCTAAGAAGCACCCACCGCTGCTCCTTTGGTACGTTCTCCATACATACTCTTTGGCTTGCCCAATCTCATTAAATCCAGCGTAGTGAAATCAGGGTAAGGTATAAGGTGACATACGTACACACCGGTGTATATCTGTAGTAGCTGCGTGAATATATTGGATTTTCTCCTTCTAAAGCTCATGTAGGCTGGGAAGCATTTGGGTAGTGAGTGGTGCTTGAAGGGATCTTAGATGCCCGTGTAAGACGCGTCAATTGAGGCTCGAGACGCGTCAATGAACTCGACGCGCCTCGTTCTTTGTCCTGCCGTGAAAAAATTGCGCCGCGGGCACTACGCATGCGGCTGCCATGAGACCCTCTTCGCGCTGAAAATCACGTTTTTTCCTCCGCCGCAGGCGTAGTTAATTCTCGTTGGCTTGATGTAAGTTGGAGGTACGTCAAACACGTAGAATAAATTTGTGTTCCTTCCAAGTAATCATCAACGCTATTGTTGAGACGCGTCGAATCGAAAGCTAGTCCTCTTTAGGACCTTGAATTGAACCTGGAAGCCTCGGTGAAGGCTTGAAACGCGTTGAATAAATGATTTTTTGTGTGTTTGTTCCAAGTACTCGATGTTAGGGTCAAGATGCGTCAAAGTCGAGACCAACGCCTTGAATCATACCTGGGAGTGTCGGGGAAGGTAAAAGACGCGTTGAATTGAAGAAAGATGCGTCGAATACTTATTTTTCTTTGCCGCAGGCACAGTCTGATCAATTGTCTTTGCCTCGAAAATCCAGTTCTTGGGGCGGTTATACCCTCAAAAGAATTGCGGCCGTGGGCGCTGCTCAGGTACATACCTCCCTTCTTGAGTGTCTTCACGCTGTCCTCAAGCACTAAAGTTCGCCGCAGGAGTTGGCTCAATATTAATGAGTTGATCTAGATCTATGCTGCTAATGAAGATAACGCTGAAGTGCTTCAAAAATTCTGGCCGCGCGCGTGTTTGCAGTTCACGGGTATGAATGCCTCTACTTACACTCCTCGGTGGAAAATCGTGAATTATTCACTGCTAAATGAGGTACCATCTTTGTCCGCCGCAAGCGCTGGCCTGGTAAGCTGTGTTGATTTTCCCAATAAAAAATTGCGCCGCGGGCGGCTGGGCGAGAGCTTGTCCTGAGACTCTCTTCTAGAAAAACACATTTTTCTTCCGCGGCGTTGAGAGTGCTGACTGAATTCGTGTCAATTGATACAGTTAGCAGCATCCCGTCTCCCAGCGCCAAGGCCTTAAAAGAATTGGGCCGTAGGCCCAGTTGACTTACCTACTGAATATATTTGAGGCCGGCTACAACCCAAGTACTGAATTTTTCTTCGCCGCGGGCGTGGCCTTGGTGAGTTGGTACAGGTTGAGTATGGACTTGCCGCTGAAAGGTCTGTGGTTGTTGTTATTCTGGTTTTTTTTTTTTTTTTTTTTTTTTTTTTTCCACTTTTTGGTACATCAACATTCCCTGCAAATTGAAGCGAACCACCATGGTCGACACAATTGTTCCTTCCCCTTCCCCTTCGTCTAATTCTCCTTTCTTGATAGCCTTAGGCTGGGAGAGTTTATTGAAGCTGAATCATCTGTCTCTTCCAGAAATACGAGCTCACACTCTACACCGCTTGTGAAGCATGTGAAGACGTGTCTTTTCGCCGTGTTAAAAGAGATGCAGAACTCCTTCCCTCATAAATCGAGACGAGTATATATTGTATTTCTGGTTTCCGAGCTTCCAAAATCAAAAGATTTATCTTCCTTTACCGCTCAAATGTTCATTGAGGGGCCTTGACCTTTCACTTACTATACAGCACAAAACCCTCAGCCTACCACCATGGATGACAATACAGAGCATTTAACAGGTCGAGATATAAATACGGGACTACCTGTAATATCGAAAAGTATGTTTAATATGCAGTGTAGGAGAGACAGCATAACACCACCAGTGCCAAAATCACAGCCGGTAATTTGGATAAAAATCTGACGCCCCGGGACGGAAGCAAAATGTCGGCCTGAAGACCTTCAAACTTTTCATCTTCATCACCATGTTCTGCAGACAAATGAGCAAGGACGTATGTTGTGCCCGTGATTCATGCTCACCGAAATCAACTGTTTCATATATATGTTCATCGCTCATCGCGCTCATATTCGTGGTATCAAGTTGATTGGTATTATCTTCCTCTATACCTCTGTCGGTGACTTCCAGATATCAGTGAACATTCAGATTTGAAAGGCTCAACTTACCGTGCGCGAAGGGTGTCTCAACTGCGACCTCATCGCAGAGCTGATAAAGTGGATGCCCCAGGTGTCGGGCAATTTCCTGACTGTCCGGAGCAAAACCTTTTGCTTGATGGAATTTCCACAGCGCAGCATAATCAATGGAATCCCAGGAGACTCCCCAGACCCTTAATTCTAATGTGATGAGGGGAAATCCAGCTTCCTCGGCCTCCTCTGGGCTCAGACGCACAGCCCCGAAAGGATCGCGGGACCAGTATGCTGCACACTCTGGCCATCGGAATGAGCAGGGGCCTGAACGTAACTGAGCGTCCGGGCAGACAAAAAGCCACCCTTGGGAGGGGGAACTGGAACGTGTGGTCGGCGAAAAGGCCCACATGAACGCAACATAATCTACAACAACTTCCACATGCATTGTGAGCGGGAGCGCGGGAGTATCGAATTCACGCACGCACCATACTGATTGTGGTTGGATCTGATTTGGAGAGAACTGAATATGTGGTTGGCCTGACTAAGCCAGTGCTCCGCACATTTGAAAGACAAGTTACGGTGTATTGAAGCCTTGACTGAAGCGGCTGCAAAAATTTGATGGAGGTTGTACCTTTGACCAAATCAGCAGTAAGCCATGAAAATGCATAACTCCATACCGTCTCCAGGAATCGGGCATCAGGTCGCCGTCCGGGTCCGCATCGATCCAGGGGTCCCGGGGTGTGCCATCTGGCTGGCGCGGAAGAGACCAACTCCAGCGCCAAGATGTATCTCTGACATCCAGAAGAGGTAGAAACGCAATGTTAACCGGTAATTCGAATTCGCAATTTGAATGATGCTTGACCACCATTCCGATGGTAGCCGTTGCGTGTGCGGGGAAGGAAAAGTTTCTTGAGTCGGACAAATATTCACACTGGAATTTGTAGTAATCGCTTAGGGCTAGCGAAGAGATTACCACGGCTTCGTGGTTTGGTCCGTTGTAGGATATCCTGTCAATGTCTTCGCGCGTTGGTCTCCAGTGATCTACGGAATCCAAATACGAAGAAGACCATCCCGTGCGAGCACTATTGAGTATCATGTCGTCAACACACAACCGGCGAGTTGAGGCCCGTATCCACAGTGTACATTTATCCTCGTCCTGTGGTTGTAGATAAGTGGAGGGAAGATCACACAGATACTTGTAATCACTCACGACCGCTCGATTGAACATTGAGCTTAGATGAAAATTCACCGCCTGTGTGTGGCCTTGAAATTAGTCGCGGCGACAGGATTAGTCAATTTTTCTACCCAAAACTCGTGTGACTCGGGAAACCTCAGTATATACTATCACAGGGGGAAAGATGTGCATACCCAATAGGCCCGGAAATAGAGGGACAAGATAGGTGAATTGCAGTGGATATCGCGGAACTGTTCAAATGGGATGAGATCTGAATTGGAACATTCTCAGGAGTACGGAAAATTGTCCAAATTGTTTCGCACCGTCATGGAACACTGCAGCATATGTAGGACCAATGCTAGCCACTCCATAGAGCTGGACAAAGTTGGGGTGACTGGAGATGTATCACATGAATTCGTGTGGTGAACGCGTTGGAAGAAACTGACCGAAGCCACGAGTGCATCGAGATATCCTTTTGCCATGCCTGCGAAGAGCCCTGTTGGTGGGGTTACATCATCTCTGGAGAGAGATCACACCTGCTCCGCATTTGGACCGTGGTACAATGCGACAGTCATCGCTGTTTTACAGCCATCGATTTTGGCCGAGTACATTCGCCGAGCGCACCGCTGTCCACGTCGTCGGTATACAATACCGGAATCATCGTCAAGTTGTATCTCGTGCTGAAGATCTATTTCTCCCATTGGTATTTTCCGGAAGTCTGTGAATATTTAGCGAGCGCCCAACTGAGACGCGGGGATCCATACCGGGTGAGGGCGGATAGGTATGGTGGTTGTGGGTGACATTTGTTATATTGCTTGTGAAGACACCCCCCTCGACTACAAAGTTGCGCGATCTCGGGAAAAAAGCGCCAGCATAACTGAATTGGCAGAATTTCGCGACGTGTGAGCGTCATCACCGAGGTTGACAGAAAGAACGTACGGTTCGGAGTCCCACGAATTGCCCGTCGAGTGAGCTCTACCTGTGTCCTCTGTATACAAGTCCTCATCCATCGAGAGTACTGAGAAGGGAGGGGGATGGGAATACCGCTGTGTCGTGCCTTATATTGCGATGTACAGAGCTGTGAAGCTTCTCGATCTCTGTCAGTACTGCTATTCCAACAGCATTAGCACTGCATCCTGTCGCAGAGAATCACGGAGGGGCAGATTGGCGCGCAAAGATAAACAGTCAGAAATGGACATTCGGGCCGGAACAACCGCCAGTGAGAAGGGTTAGCAGAGAGCGGCATGGCAGAGGGAACCCGGCCAGACGGGATTCTCACTGGGCGTCAAGGAGTGGCGGGTGTGATCAGGTGAGCGGGCGGGCGGGCGGCGGTAGGCGGCGGGTGGGTGTTGGCGGGATGCGAGAATCGGAGTGCCGTAACTGTTGGTGTGTTACGGCACAACTTGCCGCACTTCCATCTCACACTTACCACCGCCCTCTTCGGTAATGCCACGCGCACGAATGAAGAACGAACACGAAGAACGACTGGACGAAAGACGCCGACGCACGCTCGGACTCTCGTCGTGCGACTTCTAGCCCCTGCCCTTCAAGAAGGCGCGCCCTGCGTCGTCTTCCTCCTCTACTGTAGCACGAGCGGGAGAAGCAGAAGTGGCCGTGGTAGGCCTAAGCTTATAGGCTGGCGACGGCGGGCAAGAATAACCATGTGCGTCCACCCCTCCATCCCCCTTCCTATCCCCCCTGTCACCCTGATCGTTCCCTCGGACCCTCGTGTCGCATGCGGCGGGCGTCTGCTCCGGAGGCCAAAGGCGCGTGGGGCGCTACGTGCGTATACGGGAACGGCTAAATCGGGCTCCTCCCCATCCCCGTCCACCCACGCCCTCACTTATCTCCCGCTTTCGTCGCCCGTATCCCGTCCCACCCGCAGACTCGGACTGGGAGTTTCCCCGCTCCGCGCTACAAGTTTCGCGCGCGGAGGTGCTGCCGCGGACTTGTGTAGAAAGGCCGCGATTTTTCCATGGGAGCCGTGTGCGTCGCGTTTAACCACGCCACGCCTCAGGTCTCGCGGCACGAGTGGGCTGCAGCGTGCAGGTGCAGACTGCGCCGCAAGTCCCGCATTCAGATTCGGCTTGGCGCGTGTGCGACTATGCATACAGCGGATGTGCGATATGTGTGATTGCGTGCGGGATCAGCACGGGAGGGCTGCAGCGCACGGATTCGTTCCTGCGCGCATGCCTCGGCTTTGCGCGATGCGCGCGCTACGTAGCCATCCCTCCCTGCTCTCCGCTCTCCTACCTGGTCCCGAGTCCCCACCCGTGTGCGTACCCGTACCTGTACACGGCCTCATGTCCATCCATAATTTTGAATAAAATTTACATTCTCAGAACAACACCTATGGGATGTGAATTCTGGTTAGCGCAAGGACTCGAGTCAGATTGAAGGAGGCCGCGGCTTGGAGAACTTGAAGGCTTGGAACTGGAGGGCTTGAGGAAGTGGTGATCTATGAATTTAGACGGTGTTCCATGGGAACTGTGCGGACTCGATACCACTCGAGGTAAGTACTCCTCACCCCAGGATTGTATTCGAGGTGCGGACTTGGACTAAAAAGTTGAGGGTAAGCTTGCGCTCATCAGTACTGGAAAGAAATCAGCGACCGACTTACTACTAGTAGTTCCCGCGCTGGACTCGGGTGCGCATCGACGGCTGGGGAATCGAAGCTGAACTCAGTAAGGTCAGTTCGCCGAGATAAAATGGAACTGTGCTCGATGACTTGCCTCTATCGATTCAGGTCCGGGTGAGGGCCTTAGAAAGGCAAGAAGGTCAGTCAGTATTGCGAGCTAGGTTGAATTATTTTCCGTTGGCCCGGGTGAAACCAAGTTGGGTTGAGCTGAGTTGAAGCAAACTCAAAGGGAGCTGCACTGCAAGTGGGTCTCATTGACACGACGCTCAGATCGTGACTCAGAGCTGAGGGAAAAGAACATATACAAGACAACAAAGACTGGTCAGACTTTCTTGAGGGATCACGACTATCAGATGAATCTATCGTCCCTCAAGCTCGCGCGATACTGAACCACTGATTCATTCGATTCCGCCCTTTATTCAATTCCTCCCTTTCAGAGCACCAATAAGCCCAGTATATGCGCCATTTTCTTTTCTTCGATGCCTATGTACCTTCCTTTGCTCAAATCCCACATGAATCAATGTAGGCTCACCACCCCTATCCTTCCGCCGCTCTGCCTCCATGATCAGCGGCGCCCGTGAATCCGAATGGTGTAGGTGTAAGTGTGAGTTTATTATTTGCGGTTCGTTCACCTGGGTGAGACCCAAGGCAAGGGATACATAATGCGCAATAACTCCAGCCTCAGGTATAATAGGCGGGTCGGTTTAGAGCAACAACTTTTTTGGGCCTCCAGGTATGGACAGGCGCGACAGGTTCAATTGCTTGGTTTCCTGTTTGCTGATTCCCTCCCTCCTCGTTCTCCGATGCCGTTTTAACTTGGGCGCACACAAGGAAAAGAGCCCGCTGACTGCGTAAGTAATAGGTGCTCCAGTTCTCATCTGAGGTTGAACGGTTCAACCTCACATGACTCTGAGAATTTAAGACGGTTCAATCTCACCTGAGAATTCAGGAGCGCCTACTTACGGGCCCAGTTGGATTCAACTTGAACCAGGCTCACCTTGCGTATAACTAAATATTCAGATTCCGGTAACTTCGACGCCACATTGCTTCGTTTAATACGCAACTGATACTACGCCTTCTTTGAACTTTCGCTCAGACTCTGACTTGCACCCGCCGCGCCCGCCTGGAGTTCTGCGGGCGGAATCGATATCATGCCAATGATGTGTGCTATACCAGAAGTTTTGAATCTCGGTCGGGCATTCGACGATCCTGAACGCGGGCTTACCTGCTGCGATACTGCGCGCTGGACAGTCGATGCGGTGGTTCAGTATAATATTGCATGCAAGAACTAAATTACTTGTGAACATAGGCGAATTCCGAATCCCCTCGAGTGTAAGTGTCAGTCAGGACAGGAGTGGAGTGAATGCGCGCACCCTGTTCGAGTTTTCTGAGATGCAGTATACGTATGTACGGGTAGTGGCCTATTCGACGCGTTGATGAGTATGTGAATTTCAACAAGAATAGATGGAACCCACCCAAGTTAAGTGCGCGTGCGCGGTGTTCGTTGGTCCGCGAGAGCTAAGTTCAGAACGAGGCGAAGGCGAAGATCGTGGTCCGAACGAGGCGTCCGTCGAGGAGTGGCTGGAATCTTGAGTGTTGAGGCGGAGTCGACAGTGGGATGTGGGCGCGAGACGTTGACTCAACGTTTCGCATTGCAGTTACTTGATTTTCTGGCGAATTAGTCGGTTAGAGTCAAGTTGAATTATCAGAAGGCATACGCGTGAGCCTCTCCGACATCATCCAGGACTTATACTTGATTCAAAGGGAGACGACGCGTTGACGAATGTTCGAGTCTCCAGAAGACTGGTACACAGCTTGTCGTTTCTGGCGAGCGAAATTGTGTAGAAGTCCGCTCATTCAGCCTTGATTAATATCCAGATGTTCTTTGTCCGGTTGATTCCATGTGCAGTTGAGTTCGCGCAAACGAGAGATTAACTCATTGAAGAAGAACAGAAACGGCTAGTTGCATGTATGGATACACACGCTAAGCTACGCGGATGAATTCCTCACCAAACGTGCGCCTGCGAGAAGAGGCACCAAGAAAGAAAGGAAGAATGGAGGGATGACGAGGGATGGCGAGGGCGACGTACCGCGTGCCGGGATGCGGGCCCACACGCGGTGTTCGTCGGTGCGCGAGACTTGAGAAGGAGACGCGGCGCAGGTTGGGGGCGAGGCGTCCGTCTAGGAGTCTTGAGGCGGAGTCGGCAGTGGGATGTGCACGCGAAACGTTGAGGAGTGGCGGGCGGGCGGCCTTGCGTCCGGGTGCTTGAATGAGTGGCTGCGACGGTGTGTTTTGTTTGGGAGGGCACTCGTGGTTGTGCTTGACGCGAGTTTGGGCGACGGTAACCGTCGCTCAAAGAAATTTGGTCATTAGGGGAAGTCAGAGTGACGATTCCGGGGCGATTCTGACGTCGATTCTGAATCGATTCTCGGTCGAGAATCGAAGCAGAATCGTTGCCTCGAGAATTGCCCAAACTCGAGAATCGTTGCAGTATCGGCTCCCGAGTCGATACTGCAACGATTCTCCAGCGATTCTCGAGCGATTCTGGTGATGAGAATCGTTGATGTCGGCTGATTTGGTGTCAAGGCGAAAATCGACGTGAGAATCGCCGGTGGACAGAATCGGGGCGGTCAGAGTTGATCGTCGATTCTCAGTCGATTCTTGACCAGAATCGTTTGGGAATCGATGGCAGAATCGACGCAGAATCGACGCAAAATCGCTCACTCTGACTTCCCCTATTGCCCCTAAATTCCACCCAAGTTCAAACCAAGTCTTTGAGCCTGCGACGTTGAGGAGGGGTAGGTGTGAGCGGGCGGGCGGGCGGGCGGGTGCGCGAGAACGAGAGTGTGCCGTAACTGTTGGCGTTAACGGCACAAGCTGCTTTCATCCCACTCGGTCGCACAAGCTCTGCCCACACCCACCACCGCGAACTCGCCTGTGGCCCTCTTCAGTACCTGGAAGGAGGAATCACGAAACTCGAACAAAGGAAGAATCAGCGAAGAAAACGAAGAACAACGAAATAAAGAGGAAAGAAGAAGAAAGAGAGCAAAACGTCGAGACGCGCTTCCGCACGCTGGAAATCCCATCTCGCCTGCGACTTCCAGCCCGTGCCTTTCAATAAGGCGTGGCCTATGTCTTCTTCTAGTAATACTACCACCGGGGACAAGGGCGAAAACAAAGACGAAAGGGAGCGGGAGCAGGCAGAGACGGAGAGTCGGAGACCATGCGTGAGTCTTTTTACGCGCTCCCTTCCCTTCGACGCGTACCTCTCGTCCCTCTCGATCTCCCCTTCGTTCTGACCACCGAGCTTACAGGATGACTACTTCACGCGTAACAGTCCATCCGCCGCAAGGCCTACGCCTCCCCACAAACCTGGCCAAGCTACAACCTGAAGTTGGCGACGCTACAGGTGTGAGAACCTTAATCGGGAATCCGGATGAAATGTATTCTGGCACCGAGCGGTGAGTCGAATGATGAACAGAGCGAGGATTCCAGGAGGAACAGAAGTAGATTCTCAACTACTGACAAAGTTGATCTACAGAGAAACTACAGAAACATGGGCGGTATTTATACAAGTCGGTAATTTGAAACATGATCGAAACGTGAACAATAGAGCACATGGATCGTAACAATAGAAACAAGGAAATTGGCAATAGATAAGGGAATTGGAAATTAGTGCGTATGGAAAATGGAGATCAGCATGTGGAGAATGGAGATCAACAATAAGATCAGGAACGAAGAATGTAGAAAGAATCAGATGTCTCCGATGAACCGTGGGAGCGAGGGGTTTCTCACATCATCCCCTTCTTAAGGATGGAGAGGGCGTAATCCTTGGATGCAGGTGGTCGAGCGATTCGTCCAGAACGCGTAGTTGTTTGAGTCGGAGGTTCGTAGGGAGCTGAACGGGGTGCCGGAGGTGGCGTAGGAGTACGAGTGGGAGAAATAACGGGCACAGAAATCGGTTCAGGAGGTGCAGAGAGGGTTTCGACAGGTGTCCTGACACGGTCAAAATCGAATCGTGGAGGTCGCGGAAGCTTTGGGTTACGACGATGAAATTGTTCCAATTTCTCGTTGAGTGTGGTTGGAATATCAGCCATCAGAAACCAACTGCGTTCGGAGATCGGAAGGTTGCGCCAATGAATGAAGTAATCATAACGGCGCCCAACTTTCCGTGAATCAAGAATTGTTTCGATATCCCGGGCGTTGTCTAGAGTTTCCAGTTCAACGTGGGGAATAGCGGGTGATTCGCGGTCGGGAATGTTGGAGGAAGGAATGTATTTCTCCAGCAGTGAAGCGTGGAATACTGGGTGGAGACGTGACATGGATGCTGGGAGTTTGAGCAAATACGAGGAGAGGCCACGGCGTTCGAGGATCTTGAAAGGTCCGAGGCGACGATAGTCGAGCTTGACTGTAGGGCGAGTCGTTTTAATGTTACGACGCATAAGCCATACAAGGGAACCAATTTCGAACTCCGGTGCGGTGAGGTGGTGAAGGTTGTAATATTTTGCCATGTATTCATTCGCATGCGCAAGTTCAGCGCGCAATTCATCCTGAATCAGAGCAAGCCGGGTGGCAAAATCAGAAGCAGCGGGATTGGTACTGCGCTCCGAAATAACAGGGGAAAAGGTAGGATGGTAACCAAGGTTTGCGAAGAACGGAGTTTGTTGGGTGGATACATTCTTAGCGTTGTTGAAGGAAAATTCAGCAAGAGCCAAATAATCAACCCAGTCGTCCTGCTGGTATGAGCAGTACGTGCGAAGGTACGCTTCGAGTGTCTGATTGGTACGTTCCGTGAGGCCATCGGTTTGTGGGTGATAAGCAGTCGAAGGCTTCATTTTGGTACCACAAAGTTTCATGAGTTCTGTGAGGAAACTGGAGACAAAGGTGGATCCGCGGTCCGAGATAATGGATTCGGGAAAACCGTGATATCGGAAGACACGGTCAAGGAATAGACGAGCAAGTTCTGGCGCATCCATCGCTTCGCGGATGGGAATAAAGTGTGCACCGCGGGTCATTCGGTCGCAAACAACCCAGATGGAATCGTAGCCATGAGAAAGTGGCAGTTTGACAATGAAGTCCATCGAAATAGAGCGCCATGGGCGTTCAGGAACGTCGAGAGGTTGGAGAAGACCGTAGGGTTTGTGCCGTGGAGCCTTGTTGCGGCCACAAGGGTCGCATGATTCAACATACGAGCGGACATAACGGCGCATTCCAGGCCATGAATAATCGCGATCTACAAGGTCGTAGGTCCGAGCACGGCCGGGATGTCCAGCAAGGATAGAGTCGTGACGTTGGAACAAGATTTTGGCACGGAGGGACTTGGGAACATAAACACGACCTCGGTGATAAACAAGGTCTGTTTCAACGTTGAATTCTTTATCACCAGAAGCGAGGCTTTCGCGCCATTCAGGGTCGGTGCGATAAGCTGATTTAAATTCGTTCAGGGATTCAGAATTGTCGAGTGCAAATGTTGCAAGTGCCGAAATTGAAGCGGAGGGATCGGAGGTAGCAGGATTGCCGGAGTAAATAAGTTCGGTGTGGTACGAGGTTAGAAGTGCTTGCTTCATTGCGAGGAGCACATCATCCCCTTCTTGAGGAGCGAAATCCGAGCGTCTAGATGGTGCGTCGGCGGGGTTTTTTGAACCAGGTAAATAGTCAAGTTTGAAATTAAACTCGGCTAGAAACATGGACCAACGGACTTGGCGGCGGTTGAGAATGCGGGTGGTCATGAAATACTCGAGATTCTTATGGTCAGAGACCACAGAAACAGGAGTCGAAGTGCCGATTAACCAGGAGCGCATGTCGCGGAAGGAATCCACAATAGCAAGGAGTTCTTTATCGTGGATTTCGTAGTTTATTTCCGCGGGCGCAAATTTGCGGGAGTAATAACCAACGGGGTGAAGATCGCCGTTGGAATCTGGCTGTAAATGGACTCCAGCCATTGCAAAATCAGAAGCATCGGTGTGAAGGGTGGAAGGGAGGGTAGGATCGAAGTGCCGGAGGACAGGAGCGGTGGTAAAAGCAAGTTTAAGCTCCTCAAAGGCATGTTGGGCAGCTTCGTTGACACCGGGGAAATTAAGTTTGGCCTCTTTGGTGGTAAGAGAGGTCAGAGGGAGTGCAAGCTTGGCATAATTGTGCACAAATTTGCGATAGAAGTTGGTAAAACCCAGGAATGACTGGATCTCACGGACGGAGGACGGAAGTGGCCATTTGGTGATGGTGTCGAGTTTCTTCGGGTTCATTTGAACACCCTTGGATGAAATAATGTAGCCCAGGTATTCGACCTGTGATTTGCCGAATTCGCACTTCTTAGCACTAGCGAAGAGCGAAGCATCACGGAGTCGATCTAGAACTTGGCGTACACATTCCTCGTGGTCCTGGTCGGGTTTGGAATAAATGAGAATGTCATCAAGATAGACAACACAGGTGATGTCAAGGAGGTTGCGCAACGTGTCCTGGATGTAGGTTTGAAAAGTAGCGGGAGCGTTGGAAAGACCCATGGGCATAACGGTATACTCGAATAAGCCCAGGTGAGTGCGAAATGCAGTCTTCCATTCATCCCCTTCTTTGACACGAATGAGGTTGAAGGCGTCCTTGAGGTCAATGACAGTGAATTTGTTGCAGCCGTTAACGCGGTCGAGGAGATCGGCAGTCAATGGAAGTGGGTACCGATTTTTCTTGGTGATAGAATTAAGTCCGCGATAATCAACGCAAAGTCGGAGCCCGCCGTCTTTTTTCTTGGCAAAGAGAATGGGGGCACCTGCAGAGGAACGGGAGCGACGAATAGCACCCTTCTTGAGGTTACGTTCGATGTAATCAAAGGTTTCCGCGCGCTCGGCTTCGGACAATGAATAAATTGGTCCGAACGGCGGTGTTTTTCCTTCCTCAACCTCAATTTCTAAATCGAAACCGGGACGGTGAGGTGGAAGTTTGGCGACTTCGATGGGTGAAAAAACATCAAGGTAGTCATGATAACACTCGGGAACGAGTTTTTTCACAACATCTTCGGGATCGGGTGGTTCTTCTTCGCGAGGTAAATCAGGTGGGGCAGAAGACGTGGAAGTATCAGATGGCGGAGGCTCTGGCGGGGGAGTGATAATATCGCCGTAGCCGGGAGGAACGTCCGGAGCCGTGGTAGCATAAATGCGTGCCTTTAGCTCTTCGTTTGGAGTGTACCAAATTAAATTGGTGTCACGATTCTTCGAATATTTGGTGAATCGTGCGGAGTTGATGAAACAAATGTCGATGGGTTTCTTGAGAGGTGTTGGATCTGCAGTGGAAGGCACATGTGAAGTCCAAATGGATAGTAACTCGGTCCGACTAAGGCCAGTTTGAGCACGGTAAGGACGTAGGATCGAATGAACTGCTGAGATGTTAGCTAGACGTCCGCGAGCAGGTGTGCGAATTGGTTCTGCACGATGGATGCAGTCAGGGACAGATGACGAAAGCGATTTGCCGTTTAGACGAAGGCCTAGTCCGACAGAAGATATCGCAAAGGATGCGGATGAGGGAGGCAAATGTGCAAGACCATAGCCTTTTCCAAATGCTGACACTGGGAAGTCATGATTTGCGCCGCAGCAAGACAGTGAGAGCTGTCCGCGGGCCCAATCGATAGAAGGATTGTGGAGTTTGAGCCAATCGAGACCAAGTAGAACAGGATATGGCATTTCAACGATGCCCAGGGATATTCTCTCGCTATGATCACGGACTTTGAGGCTTGTGATCACATCGTGGGTGAGAAGTCCGGAGGTAAGTGGACGGTCATCGATGGCATAGACTGGGATAGGCGTGGATTTCTGTGAACGGGGAAGCGAATGTCGAGACGAGAATTTGTCGGAGATGTGGGAGTTTGTCGCGCCAGAATCAATAAATGCGAAAGTCTTGATACGTTTATGTCCGGGGAAGCTCAACTCGATAGGAATAAAAAAGTGAGCTATATTCATAGGATCGGGCCGAACATGAACTGGTAACTGAAAATGCGGAGCAGATATTGAACGAGCCAACCAAGCACCATTGAGTGCACGGAAATGGGTAGGCTCGGAGCGACGGGAAGAACTGCGAACTGTTCCATCCGTCGCCGAAGACTTCGGAACTAGGTGGTCTTCGGCGTGGCTTTTCCCGACTTGGAGTCACCGTGCTTAGCTTTACGCTTGAAGCAGTCGTTGACAACATGTCCGGGTTTGCCACAGTAGAGGCAGAGATTGGCCTTCATGCGTGCCTGACGCTCTTCCGAGGTAAGTTTGCCACGGAATGTGCTGGTATGAACAGCATCAATATCCATTGGAACAACCTCGGTTGAAGTGGAAGAAGAAGGTTGAGTGGACGGCGGATGAACGGGATTAATCACAGCGGAGTTATGATGATTTGCGCTGTGTTTTTTCTCGTTGTTGCGCTGGAAGATATTGTTGTCGATGGCAAGGATGAGATGTTCCCATGCCTTCATGGTAGTAGGGCGAGGAAAGACTGGGACGAGTGCGTCCTTGACAGCCTCTTTGAGACCACGTTTATAGCGGTCGATCTTGGTTTCCTCGGTCATCTTGAGATGAGTACAAATCTCGTGGAATTTCGTGGTGTACTGGAAGGCGGAACCGGTTTGACGAAGGCGGTCAAGCTTCATCATAGCGGTGGACTGGATGTTGGGATCGGAAAACTTCGTACGGAAATCAACAACAAATTGGGTGAAGTCGTGGAGCAGATGGGCATGATTGCGCTTGATATTAGCGAACCATTCCACAGGCGAACCGTCGGCCATGTAGAGGCCCATGTAACGGCATTTGTCTTCGTCGGTGGGAAGGGCAAAGCGCTGGATGTAAACACAATCCTCGATTTCATTGAGGAAAGGTTCAACCTCGTCAATCTTGCCATTGAAACGACGAGGATCGCGAACACGAGCAGTGCCGCGAGGGACGGGAGTGGTGGCGGCAGATGCTGTGGTAGCTGCAGCCGGAGCAGATGTGTTTGCCTGACCCTGCACATAATTGGCCATGATGTTCTGGAAGGCTTCGAAGTTTGTGGTAAGAAGCTTCATCATGTGAGTGAGGTCGTTGACATATTGGGGAGTAGTGTCGGTGATGGGCTGCTGCTCGGGGACATGGCCCTCATATCCTTCATATTGGCCCTGGGCGGGGACTTGGCCCTCGTATTGTTGCTGGTCAGGAATGGGGCCCTGGTAAGGAGGCTGGCCATCCTGATCCGGCATCTCATACCCAGGCTGGGTGTTAGGATCGAAGGACATGGTGCTCGGCGTCGAAGGGTTTTTGGTGGTAGATCAAACTTGTGAGAACCTTAATCGGGAATCCGGATGAAATGTATTCTGGCACCGAGCGGTGAGTCGAATGATGAACAGAGCGAGGATTCCAGGAGGAACAGAAGTAGATTCTCAACTACTGACAAAGTTGATCTACAGAGAAACTACAGAAACATGGGCGGTATTTATACAAGTCGGTAATTTGAAACATGATCGAAACGTGAACAATAGAGCACATGGATCGTAACAATAGAAACAAGGAAATTGGCAATAGATAAGGGAATTGGAAATTAGTGCGTATGGAAAATGGAGATCAGCATGTGGAGAATGGAGATCAACAATAAGATCAGGAACGAAGAATGTAGAAAGAATCAGATGTCTCCGATGAACCGTGGGAGCGAGGGGTTTCTCACAACAGGGCAGATAATCGATGTGCGTGCCCCGAATTATTTTCTCTCTTTTTCTCGCGTCGTCCTGCCTTCCTGCCCTTCTCCGACACCCGCACCCTCCCCTTAATGCCGGCTTCCACGACGTACCGCTTGACTCCATTTCTTTGCTCAATCTTCTTCCTCGCGCATCGCAACTCACACGTTCATCTCACAGACTCTCCATGGACTCCCCGTGCACACCCCGCTGGACCTGCTGTGGCGATTGGGGATTTTCCAAAGCGCAGTATTTTGGTACGTGATTTCATTTTCCTTTCCTTCTGCGGACGCGTCGCTGCTATCTCCCCATCTTATGGCTCTGTTCTTCACCCTTTTATTCTTCATTTCTTTCTTTTGGCCTTCATTTACGATTTCTGCTTTGATTCCCACTCGGACGCTTTCGCTGACATGTCACCTCCCCTCTTTGCAGCGCAGCGCCGTCCCGACATGGGCATAGAATCTCGTCACAAAGATCCCCAACCCGCGGCTCAAGCTGTTCTGCGACTTGGGCCGAATTCCTCTCGACTCGCGTCTACGAAATGCGCGTCCGATTAAATGCCGGCAGACACCCCCGCTGCCCCGGTCCCCGCGCCGACCACCCCATCGCGCTTCCTCTCGGCCTCCCTATGCTTCGCCCCTCGTCTTCGCGCGCGCCCCGTTGTCGGCGCCGTCCTGCTCCTCCGTTTCCGAAGACACTGGAGTCGTACATGCTGCCGCTTACAAGTACCCCAATGGCGAAACGCGAAACGATGGAATGCAGGGCTATATGTGCATCCGTCTTCCCTGCTTCCTCCCCCTTCCCTTCACCGCGTGCTCAGTGCTCACCACTCGCGACTGGTAGGGTCGCCAGCACGGATAGGCGCTCTTGTACTTCCTCGGGGAGCTTACGCGCCGCCACGACATCCTGCGATCGGCGCCGTCATGATCAAGATTCTCAAGTGGTATGGAGTACCTCAACGCCTTTATCAAGGAGGGTCAGTCCCCCTTCCTTCGCTTCCATCGCAATCCTCACTGACGTAGCATCAGGTTTATGTCTGTACGGCGCCGCGCCTTGCTCCTCGAGCGCGCCCGGCGCAAAAGGCTTCGACCTTGGGGTACGCGCGATCGTCTCCACGCAGGCAGGCCGCGACCCCATCGCCCGAGACGTTCCTCCCCAGTGCTGGCTGTCGTCGTACGCCGCTGGTCCAAGGCGGATGGTGGGGAGGTGGGGAGGCGGAGGCGGAGGCGGAGGCGGAGGCGGCGCACACCACCATGCGCGTCGTGCTCGTCGCTGTGGCCGTGAGATCGAGGCCGCACTTGGGATGGATACGAGCGATAGCTTCGTACGTGCCCTCTCTTCCCTCTTCGTCTGGATAGTTGCTCAGGGGTGTGCTCGCAGGTGATGGTCCCGTCGCTATGGAGTGGGAGCTCATCGTCCACCCCCGCGCGCTACCTCATTCTCAAGCCATCTCTTTCTCTCGTCCCATTCCTTCTCCGTCTGTATTTTTCCTCGATCTCTTCCCTCCTCCTTCCTTGCTACCGTCCGCTGTGCTATTACTCTATCTCACACCATCTATCTATCCACAGGGCCAGGCCGGCGGCGTCGACTTCGCACGTGGGGAGGGGAACTGCGCCCGGGCCCGGGGACGGCGATGGGTGAGGAGGACGAATGGTAGCGGTCGAGGGATGCAGGGGGGAGTATGGAGGTGGCTCTTTAGGCCGCTCGCATCGGCGGTGGGAGGATCGGCAACGTGCTCGCCTCGCGCGCGGACGTGCTCCGCCCGCGGCGTCCACGCCGTTGACCCCTGCACCCGGTCACGCGAGCTCTTTGTTTGCTCCCCCGAGCAGCACACCAGCGCTGACGGGCTCGGCGTTCGCGCTGCCGTACCGCACGCTCTACGCAGTCGTAACTATGGACACGGTGGCGATATACGACATGCAGCAGGCGGGGCCGGTGTGTTTGCTCACCAAGCAAGTTTACGGATTTGACGTGGTGAGTCGAGTCGCCTCCCCGCCTTTTTATCTCTTTGGTACTGAGCGCGCGCGGTACAGGTCCCCGGGCAGTCCCTGATGCGCCGGCTACTACTTACGCTCGTCACCTTTGACGAGATCCTCCCCACGGACCACACGCAGCAGCCAGCATCCGGTGCCGATTTCGTACGCGTTGAGCTAGCCAGGCGGGAGGTCCGCTCGAGCCGCTGACGCCGGCAGCGAGTGTCAATGGGGACCGGGAGCGGGACGCTGTGATATCAGCAGGTGCGTATTCTTCTCGTTGACTTGTTTACTAGATTTCCATCGACGCTTCTCGCCTCTTGGTGTGCGTGAATCACCACAGCTGTTCGCGTCTATCAAGAAGCACCCACCGTTACTCTTTTGGTATGTTCTCCATACTCTTTCAATTGTCCAATCTCATTGATTCCCAAGGTAAGGTAATATACGTACGTACCTACCTACCTTGTATCTGTAGGAGCTGCGTGAATATATTAATTTTCTCCTTCTAAAACTCGTGTGGGCTGGGAAGCATTCGAGTGGTGCTTGAAATGATCTTTGAGGCGCGTCAATTGAGGCTCAAGACACGTCGATGAATTTGAATCGAGGCACGTCGATATATTTTTCTTTGTCCTGCCGTGAAAAAATTGCGCCGTGGGCACCGCACAGTCTGCGGCTGTCTTGAGACCCTCCCTCGCGCTGAATTTCCAATTTTTCTTTTCTCCGCGGCAGGCTGTCTTGAAGAGTTCATTCTCGTTGACTTGATTATCAATACATCAATACGTGGAATAAATTCACGTTCCTTCCAAGTAATCAACATTATTGTTGAGACGCGTCGAATCGAACGCTAGTCCTCTTTAAAACCTCGAATTGAACCTGGAAGTCTTGGCGAAGGGTTGGGACGCGGCAAATAAATGATTTTTCGTCGCTTCGGGCGCGTTCGTTCCAAGGACTGGATGTTAGGGTCAAGACACGTCGAATTTGAGAGTAATGGCTTGAATCAACCTGGGAGTGTCGGGGAAGGTAGAAGATGCGTCAAATTGAAGAAAGACGCGTAGAATACTTTAACATAGATCAACACCAGCCAACTCCTGCGGCGAAGAAAAATCACAACTTTAGTGTTTGAAGACAGCGTGAAAACACTCGAGAATGTAGGCATGTGCCTGATTACGAACGGCGCGCGCAGCCCGAATTTTTCGAAGGGATAGCCGCCCCAATAACTGAATTTTCGAGGGAAAGATAATTGATTAGACCGCGCTTGCGGCAAAGGGAAATAAGTTTGCCAATGAAGATAATAACGGTGGAAAAATCGCGAATTATTCATTGCTAAATGAGGTACCATCTTTCTCCGCCGCAAGCGCTGGTCTGGTGAGCTGGGTTGGTTTTCCCAATCAAAAAATCGCGCCGCGGGCAGCTGGGTGACGGCCTGCCCCGAGACTCTCCCTAGAAAAACGCGTTTTTCTTCCGCAGCGTTGAGAGTGCTAACTAAACTCGTGTCAATCTACGAGGGTGTGGAGGAGTTTAGGGACTGTAGTGTACACTCGGTGCCATGTACATTCAGTTACTCCCTGGGCCCGGCATTCCTAAGTGGGAACATGCCGTGGAGTCTTACCTACTACCTACCGAGCCTCACACACGAGCCAGTTCCTACTGATTGTTTTGTGGCCACCTCGCTAGTAATTTCGAAACACCTCCGAAGGACTGACTCAGGTGACGTTGAGGCTAAGAACTTTTCAAGTTCCCCGCCATGCATATTAGCTTCTCAACAGTTGTTCAACAGCTTCAAGTAGCTTGAAGCTGAAGTGAATTTCTCAATGCCACGACTGACCACTGAACAGACCCGAAGAGGCTTCAATAATTCTACATGACTTCGGTAAGTTATTTCATTGGATAATTGATTTCGTCTCTGAGACTCCAGTCACGAAAGTATGCAAAAGAAAGATGGATAGAGGCAGAGCCAGACTTGTATCTACTTCGGTTATAGGGGTAACATAGATATAAATCTTGGAGCTGTTGAGTTGCAATGATCGAGGGATGTCGTGATTTGAAAGCACCCATCGGCGTACTCGGTATTGCCAGAGGTAATATTTTTGGCCTGTGAGATCAGCCGTGCTGCAGCGAGATGTCAGTGAAGTTTAAAGGCTTCGGACATGTATAGTTTGTAAGGAGAGAGATTATAGACCAGCATAGGCGTACATAAACCGTCGCTTTGTTGATAGACGACCAAAGACCACGGTAGACCATCAGAACCCACGCTTTCATTCAGTTTCCATGATGACTGATTGTAGCCAAGATAAAGATCAGCACCTGGCCTGGAGAGCCACGTTGCATGTCATCTCCTTGTCCTCCCTTTCCACCTCCACTACTGCAGTTATACCTTTGTTTCTCTCAAGTCAGTTTCTCTCCTGTTGAAATGTTGCTGCTGGTCGATATCTTACCTTTCAAGGCTAGCACAGCTTCATGTTTGCCTTAGATGGTGCTTTTCAATCACTCCACATTAGTGGTATGGGACTGCTTGTCTTGGACCTCGAAGGAATTGATGAGTTTGGATAGGTGGCCAAGGTGGTTCTGGGGGTCCAGCCCACCTCCAAGGTGGCACTGGTGGGGTGGGGCAGGGTCCCACTGTGTATATCACTGCATCACAATTAATCACACCCAATCTGCAAGCCACAGTTGCTATGGACCGGGCATTGCGGCTTGGCAACATCCGGGCAGCTCAAATTGCCAGTCATTGTCCTCCTCCATCAAGAATCTTTTGTGGCAGAGAGGATATCCTTAGCAAGATGCATCAATTTTTCTCTGATACAGGGATCCAACACATTTATGTGCTACATGGACTAGGAGGGGCCGGAAAGACACAGATTGCTCTGGAATTCATCAACAAGTCATCATCTCGGTGAGCTTGATCATCCACCTGCAAATGATTGTTGATCCAGTTGTATGTCAGCTTCTCAAACATCTTTTTCGTTGACACCAGCACCATTGCCACGATTGAGACAAGTTTCAAGAATATAGCTGTCCTGAAAGACTTTGGAGGTTCTCCAGAAGATGGCTTACTATGGCTGACCAGCAAAGTTGAAGAATGGCTACTTTTATTTGACAATGCAGACAATCCAGGCATCAATCTGAATGATTATATTCCTCAGTGCAATCATGGGAATATCATTATCACCTCTCGGAATCCAGGAATGTGTGTTTATGCAGGATCTGACTCCCTTGTGTCGGACATGAAAGAGGAAGATGCAGTAGCATTGTTACTCAAGAGTGCTTTGCAAAAGGCCACAGCTCATACTGAACAAATTGCAGCAGAAATTGTGAAGGTAAGATAATTACGCCTGGAACACATTCAATTTTTGTAAAACTTCCTTAGTCATTGCACCACCTACCTCTGGCAATTGTTCAGGCCGGTGCATTCATATCAAAATCTCGAAATCTGGATGGCTATCTGCCTCTTTATATGGAGAACCAAGCACAACTTCTTAGTGAGAAGCCAGCTCAGTCTCATGACCACTATGCTTGGACGGTGTACACAACATGGCAGATGAGTTTTGACCGGCTCACACCACCAGCTGCCATGCTCCTGCGGCATTGTTCATTCCTCCATTATAATGGAATCTCTGAGGAAATCTTCCGCTATGCATCAAGGTACCAGTTTCCTTTGGATGGTCCACCCAAAGAAGACGTACAGGAGCCTCTGGAATTCCTCTCACATTTTCTGCGGCCAACTGGAGAATGGGATTCTTTGCAGTTCTGGGATGCTACCAATGAAATTCAATCCTATTCATTGATTAACTTTGATGCAGAGAAGAAGCTCTTTTTCATCCATCCATTGGTACATGCTTGGAGTCAAGCAACAGTCCAAAACCCAAAGAGATATGTGTCCATTATGGGGTCTATACTTGGCATGGCTGTTTCAGAACGCTCCCAGTGGGATATGCAACTGGCGAGTCTGCTATTGTGTCCACATATTGAATTGGCCGTACAGATGGAGACAGAAGTAGCTTTGACTTTCAAATCTCAATATGCATTTATATTTCAGGAAGAGGGAAAATATCAACGTGCTGAGAAGCTCCTGGATGAAGTGCTGCAAAAGCAGAAACAGGTTCTGGGTGGGGATCATCCAGAGACTCTGCAGACCATGGCTAATCTGGCTAACTCATACTCAGACCTGGGAGAACCACAAAGGGCCCAAGAGCTCCAGGTTATTGTGCTGGAGAAACAGACACAGCTCCTTGGTGATGATCACCGAGACACCCTGCTTATTATGGGCAACCTGGCCAACTCATACTCAGACCTGGGAGAACCTCAAAGGGCCCAAGAGCTCCAGGTTATTGTGCTGGAGAAACAGACACAGCTCCTTGGTGATGACCATCCAGACACCCTGCTTATCATGGGCAACCTGGCCAACTCATACTCAGACCTGGGAGAACATCAGAAAGCCAAAGAACTCAAGAGTATTGTGCTGGAGAAACAGATACAGCTTCTTGGTGATGATCATCCACGCACCCTGCGTACCATGGGCAACCTGGCCAACTCATACTCAAACCTGGGAGAACATCAAAGGGCCCAGGACCTCATGAGTGTTGTGCTGGGGAAACAGAAACAGTTTCTGAGTGAGGATCATCCATCCACTCTGCAGATCATGGGTGATCTGGCCAGTATATATTCAAACCTGGGACAGTATCAGAAGGCAAAAGAACTTGAGTTTATTGTGCTGGAGAAACAGAAACAGTTTCTGGGTGAGGATGATCCAGACACCCTGCTTACCATGGGCAACCTGGCCACCTCATACTCAGACCTAGGAGAATATCAGAAAGTGAAAGAACTCAACAGTGTTGTGTTGGAGAAGCAGAAACAGTTTCTGGGTGAGGATCATCCAGACACCCTGCTTACCATGGGCAACCTTGCCAACACATACTCAGCCTTGGGAGAACATCAAAGGGTCCAGGAACTCGTGAGTGTTGTGATAGAGAAACAGAAACAATTTCTGGGTGAGAATCATCCACATACCCTGGTTACCATGGGCAATCTGGTCGCATCATACTCAGCCATGGGAGAGCATGAGGAGGCCAAAGAACTCATGGGTGTTGTGCTGGAGAAACCGAAGCAGTTTCTGGGTGATGATCATCCGCACACTCTGCATGCTATGAGGAACCTGGGAGGGCATGAGAAAGCCAAAGAACTCATGGGTGTTGTGTTGACAAAATGGAAACAGTATTTTGGTGACAAGCATCCAGATGTTCTGAAGATTCAGGAACTGTTAGAGAGTATATAGCAGACAATGATGTGGTGAAGGCCGCAGGTCTTTTTGAAACATTTATTCAGTTATTGAAAGCTCAATATGTGCAAATGAATTGCCAGTCAAGGTACATACATAGAAAGTGAAAGTATACTTCCATTGAATGGAAACAAGTAAGCTCCTACGCTCCACATAGACATGAGACCTTTTTGCGATGACTGAAATCAGACTTGTGTGCCGACCCAGATAATCCCAGATGTGAGCCTGCTTACTTAAGGTTCAAGGCTACAAGTTGTCTCTGCCATAATGAACTCGTTGCAGAATGATGAGATGGCCTTGTTAACGTTCATGCTGAGGAACCAGGCTGGATATTGCTCACGGATTGAATCAATAGCAGTTGAATTTGAGTAAGAAATTGAAGTGAACTTGATCACGGGAACACCGTGGTTGGATGTGTCTGGCATGAAGGTTGATAGTGGAATCCTAGATTCACCGAAAAAGGCTATAGTCTATCTCCGGGTGCATGGCGAAGAGTCGGTGTGATAATATATGGGGCAGGGTGTAGCGGGAAACCAAAAGAAAAAAGAAAAAAGAAATCACTAAAACTGTAAAAGAGCTAAGAGGTTGTTTCTATGTTGAATGAGCCAGAAATGTGAATTGAGACGGAAACTCCCCAGCGTTGACTTTGATGGGTGTCAGAATTGACTGATCTTGCCCATTAAGGTGATGGCGTTGTGGGTCGTCGTTTTGGGTCGGAATGGCTGAAACAACAAAAATCAGGGTCACCGTAAACATGAAATGCTTGAAAACTCACCCGGAACTGTTCAAGCCTTCAAGGTAATTGAACGTCAAAAGATCCGGAAATTTGCATGCCTGTTGCATGAGAAACCAAGGATTCTAGGGCTAGAATACAACACCGGGACACAGAAAGTGCAAACTTAGGTTAAAAATCAATGGAACCTTGCGCGCTGAAGGCTTGACAGAGTTTACCGGAGTGGGTTGATGCGGACTTGAACGTGAGAATATTTGCATCACATACATATAAAAAACTGAAGAGTTCAGTATCAGAATGCAAGAACTGGATGCAATGACTTACATCAGATGGCGCGCAACTTGGGCGCAAGTTAGATTTGTTGAAACTGGATGCAGCGGCTTGATCCGAGACTTGTGAAAAAGTGCGGCCTCAACACGTAAAATTTGACGTCAGAATTCGAAGGCTCGAAGAAATTGAAACAGACCCTGAGGACTCAGTTCGGATGCCGGCACTGCCGAGTCGAATTTAATGGGTACGGCTTGATTCAAGATTGAACGGTAAATGCGAGGCCAGAGACGTAAAAACTGGGGATTATGACGGTAGAATGCAAGATATGAGTGGAATGAATGAGTTTGATGAAGATTCACGTTGGAGAAACTCGCAGTTTAAATGCCGAGTTGGGTTTGATGTGATTCGACACTGAACACCAAAATATTTGAAAAGTGCGGCCTCGACGTAGTCTCTCTAGACAGACACTCTATAAAAAATGTGCTCGTGCCTCGTGTTATAGAGTTTGTTAGTTACCGTGTCAACTAAGCGGCGTCCAACGTTATGAAAATTGATGGCCGATGCACGACCAAACAACGCGAGGATTTCACTGTATTTCACGCGCTGAAAGCCAAGGGGGGGTGATATTTTGTACCAAGAGTCCTTGGACACCCTCCCAGGTGTCCCACTCGAGGATTAAAGTGTCCAGGGCCTTCCTGTGAGCAGTTCAGACATCAAACACTCTTTTCGGCCAAAAAGGGCAAGGAAAGTCATAATTTGGTATTTTAAACCAGTCTTCCCTAGATTTACTCCCAGATTCATTGTATAGTATAACACTAGCATTTAGGTTACAGAGACACGTAGTTTTGTGTCCATGCTATGTCAGAAAAGGTCAGAACACGTTAACGGACCGCTCATGTGCTTTCCCAAAATGGAAAGCTTATATAATAACCCTGGTCGCCTACTATGATAGCGTGGTAAGGTGGAGAGCGTGGGAACCCAGCACCCTTATATAGGCCATTTTGTCACACTGCTATAACTATATCAGGAACTTTCAAAAAAAAACTGGCTGCTAGGAAATGTGCTAATTGACCATGTTATCACTTCCTGGGAAGCAGAATCTTCAAAAAGACATTTATTCCAGAGTTATAAGCACTTTTTTTTTTTCCTTTTTGGGAAACTGTGTTCCTATGGCCTTTTCTGTGCATTTGGCGCAGTTTCGGAAAACAACACCCGAATATTTGGAACGATTATGTAATCAATCATGTAATCGGTCCGGACATCCCGGCGCCTCACCCGCGCCTCGTTGCAGCCTCATTGAAGTCGCATTTTTGGTCCTCTCCTCTCCCCTCCATCTGCACTATGCCTAAAGTCAGTAAAAGCAAGAAAGCTAGGCAGAACAACTTTTCTAAGGCCACAGCAGCTCTCACTTTGAAGAGATCACAGACTAGTACCCCTATTCCAGATGACCTGGCTCAGATCTCTTCGGAATTGGACTCCCCAGCTCAAACCTTCTCAGAATTGGATGTAGCCTCTCTGGATGACACTCTTAGTTCATGGGATCTTTTGCTTGGAGATGAACTTCCCGATGTGGAATGCAGTGAACTGCAGGAAAATAATGCGGATGAAGAGGATATGGAACTCAATTCTGCAGCTGCTTTGGATTCTTTTTGGGAATTTCTGGTCAATGCTCAGAAAGCTACAGAGAAAGCAGAACTTTTTCTTGAGCAAGAAACTGGAAGAAAAAGAAAGAGCGGAATTTACACAGTACACTCTAAGCAATGAAATCCATTTTTTGCACCAATTTATTCAATTTTTTTCTCCGACCTGAAATTTGGAATGTCACGTCACGCCTGTCACGGCTTACATAAGGGTGCTGGGTTGTCACGCTCTCCACCTTAACCAGAGGACTAGCCTTGACACTGTGATGTGGACTACAGTTATTGTACTCGAATCTGGCCGCGGAATGACGGTCAAACTGAATTACAATAGTGTATTCGTCCTCTAGGTGTCACGATTCAATTCCAATCTTATCGTTGAAACGGGCAAGATGCGCTGACTACGGAATGGGCTAAACTAAGCTCTGAATGCGGGCTAGCTGAACAACTAACACACCACACACAAAACACACACACACCAACCCAATCCTATCTAAACTGACTCACGGGGGACGTAGCGCGTCTTCCTCGATGAGTTCGGGTCCTGAGTCGTAGTATGTGACTGCGGATCTGATGTCTAGAGCACGTATAGTTGTTCTATGCGTTCAAAACGTCTCAAAATGCAGTGTCTAGACACTAGTTGGCTTGGCTGCTTGGCTTCTAAACAAGACTTCCAGAGAAGGATGCACAGGTTTATATATAAAGGATTGTTACTAGGAATCGTACCAAAGTACAGGTGCCTAGGCGAGGAGGTGTAGATTTGGACTGAAAATCCCGTTCAAGGGCTATGCTGCTTCGTCTAGACGGCCTCTGGTGCACAGCTAGCCTCTCGAGAACTAGCAGCAGACTCGGACTCCTTTGAATCCAAGATCTTTTCCGTACACTTGAGTTTATTAAGGACCTCAAAGTACTATCCAACACAGCTAAACGACCGGTGGTTGTCCCAGGGTTCTCCCAAAGTGCTGTGCTGGGCGTGGTCGGTTTTAGCCAGGCGTTTACTGGTCACCCAATGTGGATGCCCTGCTAGAGTCCACTCGTGACGCTTAGTGCAGTTCTCAAGTCTTCTAATGTGCGTGCGGTCCTGATTTATACGTGGAGGCAGTCGCCGCTCATGATCTCCCAACGCGAAGCTTTGCTTATAGGTTCACACAAATGTTCTGGATCCAACAAGCAACGCTGCGATTTTATAGACTACTGTTACACAGAGAGAGATGGTACTTTAATCTCCGCTAAGTGGCCTGAGCACACCTGAATTGTCGTAACGATGAGCGGGGCATACACTGGTCTGTTGCGGTATTTTATGGGGCTTTATATACGATTCTGAGAGAAAGAGATGAGGTAAAGAGAAATGAGTAAAACAGGCCGATGTTCTGGTCATGCGGTCATCCTCGGAAGGCTAACCGGGTCTATGCTGGCTCTGGGCTTGCCAGAAAGTCATATAGATGACGATCTTGGGGGCCCAGTTTGGTATATGGCCAGTTCGGGTCGTCTAGACAGCTCCCGAACCTTGTAATTTGAAAAACCCCGTCCCCCGACGCCGGACTGCTCACCAATCGGCTCGTATACCCCGATAGCACACAGACTAGACATATATACGTCTGCCCATGGCTACATCTCAACAAGAACTCCTTCGTCATGTTTGTGCTTGTGGCGCCTCAACGCTGACCGCGTCGCGTTGGTCACCTGACTTAGAGGGGCACTTTAGGGCGACCCCTCCTTATATCCCTAAGCTCCTTGCACCGTCTAGACGCGGTACTTTGCCGTTGAAATAGGCAAGATGCGCTGACAGTGAATTGAGGCTAGCTAAGCTAAAGTATGGGCTAGCTTGAACACTAGCACACCACACCTAAAACCTAACACACCACACCAATTCCCTTATGATTATAACACTAAGACTAGGGCATCTTCCTAGTGAGTTCGGGTCCCGAGTCGTAGTATGTGACTGCTGGTTTGATTCCCTAGTGCACTAGCAATGATTTATGGCCTCAACTATCCCAACAAACACTTCAATCTCTGAGCTAGCTCAACCGTTTGACCGAAACAAGTCTTTCCAAGGGATTGGAATGAACGGGTTGGGGTAAAAAGGGTTTTTACTAAGCGGACATAGATTACTACGTCGTCCTAGGCAAGGTGATAAAGCGTCTTCTGAAAACTTCCAGTTACGGACTATGCTGCGCCAGCTATTCTCTCCTCTATGACGATCCCAGATCAACAGATATTTGGGTGCCGACTTAGAACCTTGAATCTAAGCTCTTTTCCTTAACACTTGGGCTTATACTGGACCTAGAGGGTTCACTCAAGCTTCGTTAATCGGCCAATGAATCGACCAAGGAGTTCTACCAAAGTGCTGTGCTGGTCGTAGTCCGTTTTACGGGAGGCGTTTCCTAGTTACCCAATGCGTAGCCCTTGCGAAGTCCACCACGAAGTCAACGACAACTCTCAAACGTTCTCTTTGTGCGCTCGGTCCCGATTTATAGATGGAGGTCATTGCCGCTCACAAGCTCCCAACGCGAGTCTTTGCTTATTAGTTCACACAGTTACTTGTGGATCCAACAACACTGATTCGATTTCTATAGACTTTACAAACGAAGAAGATACTTTATCTCCGCTAGCTAGGCCTGAGCACACCCTTATCGTCGTAACGATGAGCGGGGCATGAACTGGTCTTTCAGCGGTATTTACATGTCCTTTTTATACTAGTTGAGAGAAAGGGATGAGGTAAAGTGAAATGAGTAAAAACTGGTCCGTGCAGCTCCGCTACGGCGAGCTAGCCGGCTCTATCTTGCGCTAGGCTTGCCAGACAGTCAGCTAGCTGACCATCTTGGGGGCCTAGGCTGGGTATATTGCCAATTCCGTACAGCTTTACAGCTCCCGGAACCTCTATATTTGCAAAACAACTCGGAAAAACCATTCCCACCATCGTCTGCTCACTAATCCTCTCCCAATCTCCGTCTCCGCACGGACTGAACATCTAACCGCTCAGACATTGTGCCATCTCTCCTGAAGTACATCTCTTTGATTTTGTTTGGTGCAGCTAGCTGCCCTCAAACGCGTCGTGTCGATCACCTGATCTATCACTCGGCATATTCTCATGCCGACCGTTTCTCCTAGCCGTCGCTATCGTCAGCTAGCCCGATAAACCCGAAGCTAGCGCCCAGTTATTTATGGAACATGGCCCCTAGCTCAGTGCTATCCCGCTAGCTGCACACTAGCTATTCGTATGTCTCTCCTCTTTATGCTAGCTGGTAACTCTCGTTATCCTGTGCTCTCTGGAAGTCGTCTATTGGTGCGCTAGCCCACACTATGAGGTACTAGACCATAGTAATCCTCCTTAATGCGTATACTCCCCTAGTGTAACGCTTGTTCACGCGCCTAGCACTAAGTTTGTACTACGGTCAGCAGCCGGAGCTCACTCTGACCCTCCTTTATATCACCAAACAGAGTCCCAATAGGAATATTGCACCTATTAGAAAGCTAGCTTGTTACAACTCGAAGCCTAGTATGCCTTGCATTTAACTAGCGCTAAAAATCGCAAAATGCAGCTAGATGTCGGTACATTGTTGTTGCGCCGTTTCATCTCCTCTTTACTAAATCTCAACCGTCCCCGGTTGTGGTTCGTACGAGTGTACTCTCCAGTCTAGCAGTTGTTGAAATGATATCTTTCAAGCAATGTTCAAATTTTTTCTTGGTCTTTCTTGCATTCCCATGCATAGTGTCTTTTAGACGTGCCCAATTTTTCGACTTTTATCCACTTTTCACACATTCAAACTTAGTTTCCCTTACTAGGAAAGACCCACGCTAGCGCCCACAATGATGCCTTCTGCTTCCGAGAAGCCTGATTACTGCCTTTTCAGGAAGTGGATCAAATGCATCATTGCTAGCCGCGTCTCTTATTTCCAGACATCTCCTATTGCATTCCTAGCCCCTTTGCATGTCTTGGTTAAGGCTGGCTAGCGTTTCGGCACCTTAATTTGGTCCCAGAAGGCTAGTCCGCAGCCTAATGTTGCCGCGACTCGCGACTCCGAGGCTTCGAGTCGACTCCGCAAGTCGATGTAAGTCGAGTTGAGTTGAGTCACAGATATGACTTCATGTGACTCCCGAGTCGAAGCAAGTCGACTTGGCCCGACTTTGAGTGACTTTGAGTCGGTCTCAAAATTCAATTATGTACCTTTCATCAGCTACTACTCAGAGGAGTTGAGAGAACACCTGGAAATCACATTAAACACGATTTCTCTTGTGATTCGTCGCGAGGGTTATGAAGCGGCTTTGGTAGCGATCAACATACCTCAAAATATTCCAGCGGGATTGGGAAGAGGTATAGAGTACTCTGAAACTTACTCCGTGAAGTGAAATCTCCTTAACTTGAAGAAAATGGGGTATTGACAAGGTATTGAAGTCAAAAAAGCAAAAGTTGATGCCCCATCACTTTTATCTGAGGGCGCCGGTAATGGTAAACACACTTCACAAATATCTGAGAACACTTTAGGGGAGTTACATGGGTGCCCCACAGTCATTTACAACCACATTGGACCTTTCTGTGGACAATATTCAGAAAATCCGACTTCATCGACTCGAGTCGACTTGAGTCAACTTCAAGTAACTCAGCGGCCCGAAGTCGAGTCGAGTCGAGTCAAACGGCTCTTGGAGTCGACTTAATGAGTCGTGACTCGACTTTTCGAGTCGCGGCAACGTTACCGCAGCCTAAACTCGTGACTTATGCACAGGCACCTGATTTCTGTGGGAAAGGAAGTGGCTATTTCCGGAAATATTATTTCTGGAGAATCTCCGCGGTTCCTCGAGGCTGCGCCTCAGGGCCGCTAGCGCGTGAGTCTCTCTCACGGCTATGCTTCGCTCAGCTAGCGTCTCACTTATAAGTGAGACGCTAGGTGTGCGCCCCCATTTTTTCCCCTTTCCTTCTACCATGACCAAGCGCAAGAGCTCCAAGTCGTCGCCCGCTCCCTCTGACGGCTTCCAACTCGTCGATCGCTCTAGTCTTGCTGCCCCCTGGTCTTTCTTCTGCGTCTACCAGTCTTTCTCGGATATCGTCCACTACTTCGCCAAGGAGAACATTCGCTCCTCTGATTCTGCTGCCGTCGTTCCCTTGCTCAACACCTTGTGGCCTCTGCTGGTACGTTTCCTTTCAATCTAGTATGCTCTGAGACTGATCCTAACCGTCCCCAGATCGAGTTCTATGCGCGCTTCACAGCCGACTGGGCCCCCGACATTGCCGCCTATGTTGCCGCCGTCACTGTCGCCTGCCGCCAACTCATTCGCAAGCACCTGAAGCCGCGCCTCGCCGACTTCCAGGACATGCTATGGGACTATCCTGACGAACTCCAGGAAATCCTTGTACGTCCATCTTTTTCGCTTTCCTTCTCCTTAGACCTAACCATTAGCGTAACTGTCTAGGACAAAGCTGGCGTCAAATCTCCGACCACCGACTTCGAGCTGCCGCGAGTCCGGATTCAGACTCGCACCCCACTCTCTTTGTCCAAGGTTGACAACGATGGCTCGGAGGACGAGCCCATCTCCAAGAAACCTCGGATGGATAAGCCCCCCGTGCGTGACTCCGCTTTCCTTCACGGCCGTCCTCTGATAATTTTGTTTACTCAGGGTCGCGCTGCTTCGGAGGAGAGTGTCGCTGCCGCCCCATCCCCGCCTCTGGTGCGTCCTACTAGCTCTTCTTTGCTTGGATTTACACTAACAGCTTCTGCTAGCCACCACCACCTGCGCCTCCCGTGACTGTGCCGCGCGAACTTCGCGAACTTCGCAGCGCCACTACTACCACTCCTTCCAAACCCGGCGGCTCGACCATTAAAGTCAAACCGCCCCCAAGACCGACACCAAACCCGCCAAGGTAGAGAAGAAGCCCGAGGTGGAGAAGAAGGTCGAGGTGCACCCCTCGAAGCCTACTCTGCCTGCAGCTTCTTTGTCTCGTGCCAAAGGGAAGGGCACGGACAAGGATAAGGAGAAGGAGAAGGACTCCGAGCACTACTTGACGGTGGAGGAGAAGGAGTACGCCGACAAGCACCCACCTCCCTCTACTCGCGAGGAGATGCTCAAGTCTCTGGTGTATTCCGAGACTGCTCCCCCGGGTCGTAAGTTACTCCTTGCTCTCCTAGCTCACTTCTTTGTTTCTTGGCTAACTTCTTACTAGCTTGGGCTAAAGGGCAGGCTAGGCCGCTCCCCGCGCAACTTCGTGCTCCGTTGGTGCTCGTTGGCGACTGGTTGTCCCCCATGCTCTGGTCACGTTCGCCCTGCAAGTGCCTTAGCTGCATCAACCGTCTCCTAGACTGCAGCGATGGCGACTTTAGGACTCGATGCGCACCGTGCGTGAAGGGCAACATCAAGTGCTCTTGTAACAACACCGACGAGGAGGACATCCTCATGCACGAAGCCCTCTGTCCTCTCCAAGCGTTGTCTTCGGACGGTAAGTCCTTATTCTTTTCTTTCTTAATCTCTTGTTTCGAACTAACTATTCTTCATCCAGAGTTTGTTCGCGTGCTTCAGCGGGCTGTCGAGTCGCGTCGCCTCACTGAGATGCACTATCGCATCTTCCTCCGCTCGATGGAGGACCTGGAACGTGCCAACCGCCACGCCGTCCTGACATATGTCAACACCACGGATATGGGTACTCCGGAGGGGATGGAGATGTTCTTCGAGGACCCCGCCGACAAAGAGCATGTCAATGCCCTTTGCCAGCGCATCCTCTCGGAGACCTCCCTCCAGTCGCTCCAGCTCGCACATCTCGAGGCCAACCCTTCTTCGGGTGTCCGCCGCCTCGACGAGTCGCAGCCACACTCGGTCGCCAACACGTTCCACACCCCACTGCCAACTCCTATTTTGGCTCGCCCTGTGGATCCCGAGTTGCGGGACATCCCGGCGTCCCTCATCGCAGGCGTGCCCGTGCTCCCTGCTGCGCCTGTCGCCGGTCCTTCGACTCCTTCTTCCGCGCCGCCCACCTTCGGCCAACCCAACAACCTCCTGCCACCTCTTTCAGCAGTGACGATTACTCCGAAGGGTGTCTCGAAGTCGCCTTCCTCTGCGTAGGTTCTTGGCCGTTGGGGAGTGCACCGGGCGCGCGCCTCGTTTCTTTTTCCCGTTTTTTATACATATCTCAAATGTCCCACATACGCTAGTTCACCGCTGCTTTCTGCTACCTACCTCTACTTTAGACTCCAAAAGCTTAGATACAAATATCATAGTCTTTTGTAGTTGCTGTAGTGTAGCCAACTCTATCCAATGCAACTTTCGTTGCCACTGTTCAATTCCGTGTGAATTTATTAAGTGTGGGAATTTGGACTTGTGCAAGAACAGTTCGAAGACTAGTGCTAGTACCACCGAGATTTCTTCTGCATTAAATGTAACCCTCGCTAGCTCTTGCTTGTAGAGTATTTACTTGCCGCTAGTGGCTCTCTAACACATATAGTGAGGTAAAACTTCAGTAAAAACAAACATATCACAGCTTAGCCGCGCGAGCTTCATCACTCTAAAAAGAGCCTCACCGCCTCCTTTTTAAAACACAACTAGCGGACTAGCTGCATTCCCCAGGACTTGTGTCAGGATTTTAAGGTGTCTCCCTCCGCTACATGCTAGCTCCTTGTTTATTCACTTTGTTAACCACTAGCTAGCGCTAACCACTCAGCCGCGTATCGCTAGCTTGACATCACACTCTTCTCCATTGATTTTCGTAAGTCACCGGAGCGTTTCAACGAATAGTTGTTATCAATTTTGCAATCTTCCGCATCAGACGCTAGTTCCGGTCCAAGCGTTCCGCTGATCGTTGCCAATTGGGGTTGCTGGATCCCTCGATCATCAATATCATCGGCTAGCTCGGCTACCGGGTCGCTAGCTACTTCAAAGAGTAGGTTTTACACCCACTAGCGCCCCTGCTTTCTAGCTAGCTTGTATCTATGCTCATTTTTCACAGGTAACGAGTGTACCTCAAATCATATCCCGTCTTGCCTTGTGCTATCAGGCCGTTCCTGGGTCAAATTCACATCCATGTGGACGCTCGGCTCCAGTTACATTCCCAATTGCACCGCTAGCTGATGTTCTTTTGTCAAGACGCTCCGAAGTCTAGGTTTCAGGCAAGATAGTGTCCCGCGCTACTCCGATTTTCACGGACCTGCCTTAGTGAACTTGGCCCTACACCAAATTCCACGGTGTAAAACTACATGCTTAGCCGTGTTTATAACCGCGTTGGCCAGTAATCAACCCTCCTCAATCTTCGGAATCAATAGCGTTCTGCGATCAACTGTTGAATGCTCAAAATTTTAAATTCCAAACATGTATTCATCAAATACTTTGTTGTTTATTCCGGTCAGTCCACCCTCTCCCCTTCACTAAAACAATTAACCGTCCCCGGTTACTGCTTCCGTATCAGGTCCAGAGCGTTTCACAAGACTTCTCGACTATTCAACATCTAAACCGCAGCTAGCGCTACCTCGCATCTGACTTCATCACGCTAGCCCAGGATTTCTATAAAAGCCCCATGCGCTAGCGTCAAAAACTTTGTCTTGTTCTGACCCTAGCTGTTCATGGCTCCTCGTGTTCCTCCTGCGGCTCTTCTTAACGCTTCGTCGGAGGTGCTTTCAGCGATCACCGACCTCAAGAAACTCCCTTCGGACGTTTCCCCGTCGTTGCTTCACCGGACTATCGACTGGGCTGTCGACCGTTCAGCACGTTTCTCCGCTAGCTAGCGTTTCCCTATCTAATTTTTTTATCTAGGCTGCTTTCACGCCTTTCAAAGACACCCTGCTCTTGGCCAACTACGCTAGTACCAAAGAGGTGTTGTACGACCTCCGCGATATTATTGCCTCAGCTTCGAAACATGGTTACAAACTGCCTACCGCCCATATGGCGCTCATCCTCGGCATGCTGCAGAATCACGAAGAACATCGCCTTAAACTTGCTAACAAGAAAGCCACGGTCAAGCCCAAGGCCCCGGTGCGTTTCTTGTTCAGCTAGCTTGGTTATTTCCTGTTTTCTTCTGCGTGCTAGGCCGCTCCAGAGGACCTCCCGGCTCCTCCTTCCGACACTGAGGACAGGTCGGACGCGGAGACGCAGAGTGTGTTGGAAGCTGTCGATCCCAGTCTCTCTGCTGACGCGGTATGTTCATAGGTATCATTAACCTCACTGTCAATCTTAACCTCCTTAAGATGGATGTGGATAAAGACACCGCTAGCTCCACCTCTGAGTCTCGTGCTGGCTCCGGCGCCACCCTAGCTCGCTTCATTTCAAGAAAAAGGCGCGTCTCCCTCTTTTTCTCAGCGCTAGCCGATATGTTTCTGAACAGAACGACCACCAGGTTCCTACCTGCGGCTTCTGTTCCTCTCCCGCTCATGAACCACTCTTCTGTCCTCTTAAGCCCCGTCGTTGCCGACTCAGGTTCTAATGTCACCGTAATCTCTAGGCCGTCCGGCACCAAAGAGGACGCCATCATTGTTAAGGACAATGTGACTCTTCCTATTAAAAACAAGAAGGTGTGATTCAATTCTTTTGCCGCTCGCTATCGGATTCCTAAGTCGTGTCCTCTTTACAGAAAAAAGTCAAAAAGGTGCGCTAGCGTCCCTTGTGTCCTATTGCTAGCTCACGCCTATTCCTAGACGGAGTCCCCAATTGTCAACGTGGTGCGCTAGCTTGTCTCCAAGCAATTCCCCGCTCAGTTTTTATCACCCTAGGCCGTCACTAGCAATGATTCCGTTGTTGGTGACAATCCTCGCAAACGTCGTCGTCTCAAGGCTTCTGCTGAACTGCCTGACACAATGATTACCCCGCCTGGTACGTTCTTAATACCATTTAAACCACCCTAGCTCACGCTAGCTTAGCTGGTGTTAAAGACGTTGAACAGGAAATCGTCGACAACATTTCGAAAGTCCTCGATCTGGACGCTGGCAACGAACTCCCAACGGATCTCGTTTCTCTCCAGCGTCGTGAAGCCGAACTCGTCTGGGATGTGGCTCACGCCGTGTTCCGTATGCCGTTCTACTTCCAGGCTCGCAAGGTCGCAGCGGAACTCCTTTCCGCCACTCGTACCAAGATCGAAGACTGCAACATTGATGAGTTCCTAGCTGACTAGTTTCCTAGTAAGCATTGGATCCGCCCACTTAGCAACCTAGCTCATACGTTCCAAGTCAGAATGTTTTATCACAACCGATTGGTATTCGATGGTATACGCTCCTTGCATATCATCTCTCCTTCGTAGCTATCTTGTCCTTCAACAGGACCTATCCGCTAGCTCAACCTAGCTTCATGGACACTGTTTACTATACAAGTTCCCTGGTGGTGCCGCTCTCAACCCCCAAATCGTTTAAAGTACATTGCCAATTCAATGTGTTTTGACAAGTCGATCGGTTGCCTTGGTTCAGCTCTTGGAAATTTGGCCCCCAGCTAGCCGCTAGCGTTATAAAAGCCGCGCTAGCTGAGTGTTCACCACGCTAGCTACCCTTCTGTCTACTGCAATTCTCCTGCAGCATGTTTCCTTGCGACAAACTGGTTGAATATGCCCTCTACATGCTGGAGGACCTCAAGGTGGGCAAGGTACCCTTCACTAGCTCATGGTTTGCCTATCGTGCTGACGCCACTCTCTATTGTGGGCCCTCAATCCTTGCTCCCAATGCCTAGCTAGGGGTTGGCCCTGCCTCGTATTCTCCTGGGGCGCTGTTGTCATTTCTGCGAGCGCCGTGTAATAGCCGACTGCCATCACAACAGCCTCACTAGCTTCGATGAGTTCTGCGCCTACCAATCCCGAAGAAATACACAGTTCGTCCCTTGATTCCATCCTTAGATTTCTCACGTAAAATGCCCTAGACTTCCCGTTCGGCCGGGACAAGTACACCTTTGCAGAGCTCCGCCCATCGGTTCCGCTAGCCTTTCAATACCTGCAGCGAACGTACTTTAACCGTTCGCGCCGACAAATCAAGCGTCGGATCTCCGCTATGACCGGATCTCTCCAAGGTCGTCTGCCTGCTAGCCGAGTTCCAGGCCTTCCAGTATCATCGTTCTATCATCTGACATATCCGCGAGCATGCGCTAGCACTGAATGGTGGTAGCTTGAATCTCCCAGTACCGTGCGTCTTTTTATTTCCACACAGCTTCCGTGATACTCATGCCCTAACAGTGTCAACTTTCGCTCGACTCTCGTCATCTAGCCGTATTTTATGTACGCTAGCCCTGCTCCTTCGCTATCCGTTTAGACCGCCGGTTCCCTTCAACTACAGGTTCCTCATCTAAACCGAATACCTCATCTTCATTTTCGATATCTGGTTCCGATTCCGAAGTTTCCGGTTGTTCAAAGTCTTCTTTCGTGACCCAGTAGATGTACTTTGTCAAAAATGAAGTCTTTGCCCTTGTACTTCTTCGTTTTCTTCAATGGTTTAGTTTTAGCAACCTCTCCATCATCCACTAGCGCGTCTAGCGTTGATTTGGAAATATCGATGAACTTGTGAATGTTGGCCGGGATTTGAATGGCGTGCCTAGCTTCGTAAGGATTACCCTAAACGCCGCTATCCGGTCATGGAACATGGCACCGTTCATTTCCGCTACCAGATATGCTCCCCCTTTGGTTCGCCGAATAACTACCATAGGTCCCTAGATATCTGGGTTGCATTTTCGCATTCAAAGGACTTTTCCACCCCCGTGTGCCGCACTAGCACCAGACTTCCGGGTTGGAAATCGAAGTTCTTAATATTGTTCTCATGGTATTTCTCGTACTTGCGTACAGATACCCTCTTATTGTGGTCGACCCTAGCTTTCATTGCTTCAACATGTTGAACATGTTTAGCTAGCGCCTGAGCTCTGAAGCCTATCAGCTCCGAAGTTGTTAACGGCCGGCCAGGTAAATCCACTAGCCAGGTTGCCTCCTCTACATCGAGTGGTAGTATTGGGTGTGCGCCGGTAACCATAAAGTACGGTGAACAACCAAGTCCTTTCCTTATCGTGATCCGATCAGACCAAAGCGCTAGGTTGAAGAACCAATACCATTTGGCAGGGTTCCCTCCCGTTGCTTTGTACAGAGCTTGTCTCAACGAATAGTGACTATTCTCTATTTTCCCATTGCCCTGAGAGTTATAGGGCGACACCTGTATATGTGGTATCCCGTATTTCTCCTTCAACCAATCTACTGCTGCAATGAACTGAGGTGCGTTATCCGTAACGAACTTCTGCGGACAGCCCCATCTACAGATGATATCTTCAAACAAGAACATGCCTAGCTGAGCCGCGTTGTCCTTAATTAAAGGTCTGCCCTCTACCCATCCAGATAGCGAACACCTAGCGTCAACTGCTAGTCCACATTTATTAGATGTAACTCCCATAACCATGACATCAACGTGCACCGTATGAAATAAACCAGGAGTGTGAGTGACCACGGGCGGAATCTTTAACAGAGTAGCCTGCCTAGTCTGGCATAAATGGCATGTGTGGACATACCACTCTACATCTGATTCAAGTCCAGGCCACCAGTATCGTTGTAGAAGCTGACTTCTTGTCGCAAAAATCCCTCGGTGTCCTACTCCATCATGAGTCGCTCTCATCATGTACATCCGGTGGTCTTTGTCCACAACTAGCCGATGCGCCATCCCATTATCCAGTGTTTTTCGATACATCCTCCCCCCCCTCAAAAAGAAATGGGATGCGTATCACATAAACGATCTGTATTCAGAGTCATCGTTCATCCCTTCCGGTCGTTTCAACGGGTTATTCAACCACTGTTTAATTAAATACAGTTGGGCATCCCTCTTCTTATTTCCATCTGACCTACAATCCTCTTCGTAGTCTTCCTGTTCGTCAGCATTCCACTTCATTTCCAAGCCAGGAATTAACGGTTCCATAGCTAGCACGTATGCGGGTACTTCCATCCCAAGGTCTTCAAAGATCATTCTACGTTTCTCGGAAACTTTCTTTTCCAGCTCATATTCTAGCAGGTATTCTTGCTCAAAGTCTTCCAGGCCAGTAGCCATGTCCGTCATTTGAAGATAGCCCCCCCTAGTGTCTATGAGATGCTTGAAATCCTCGAACTCCAAAGGTGGCTGACTAGTGTCTGAATCAACATGATCCCTAGGAGGTTCATTATGATCATAGCCCTCCTCTGAGTTTGAAAACTTCTCATCCCCTGGAAAAGTGTCCCTCCTCGATAAACCATCCGGTGCGTGCGTCACTCCTGGTACATGCTTCAGTGTAAAGTGAAACATCAGGACTTTCTCAATCCACCGATTGATTGTTGCGTTCGGACCCATGCCTGGTTTTCTCAGCATCCCTTTGATGTAGCTAGCATCGGTTTCAACCACTAGCCTGCGAACTCCGAATATCCAATAATACATGGCTTCAAGAGCTCTCATCAAACCATATAGCTCGCGCTTCGGTTGTGAATAGTTTGCCTCTACTTTGCCTATCGCTATCGAGGCGAACTTGGTGAAGTACTTCTTCTTTGGGTCTTTCGGATCTAGCTGATATATTATGATACCAATAGCCTTCCATGAGGTGTCAACCTGAAGAAATATTTCCGATTCCCATTCATAGTTCAACGGTTTTAACGCTCGACAATCTTTAAGCTTCTCTCTAATCTTGGCTTGCGCTTCATCACATTCTGGAGTCCATAGGAAAGGCACATCTTTCTTGGTTAAGTCGTTAATGGGAGCAACAATATCCCCATACTTCTCGATAAAACTACGGAGTACACCAGTAGTTCCAAGATAGGCTTTTACCTGTGTGTAGTTTGCACACGGTCCCCAGTTATTGATCACCGCAATCCGGTCTGGATCAGCTATCCTTCCTTCGTACGAGCACAAATGACCAACCACCGTAAACTGATTTTTACACAAGACTAGCTTCTTGCCAGAGAGCCTTCCTCCCGCATAGCCCATCCTGGTAACAATTCTGTCACTGGGACCAAGCCCAAGGACAAGAACGAAAGGGAGTGGGAGCAGGCAGAGAGGGAGACCATGTGTGAGTCTGTTTCGACGCGTGCCTCTCGTCCCCCTCGCATTTTCCCTTCGTTCTGACCGAGCTTACAGGGTGACTATTCCTCACGCGCAACACTCCATCCGCTGCAAGGCCTTCGCCTCCCACCAACCTGGCCAAGCTACAACCTGAAGTTGGCGATGCTACAGTGCAGGATTGATGTGCGTGCCCTGATTTTTTTTTTGCTCTCTTTTTTCTCGCGTCCTCCTGCCCTTCTCCAACACCCGCACCCTCCCCTTGATGCAGCCGCTTCACGTCTCGGTTGGGCCTTGTCTCTTTCAATTTCTTTACTCAATCTTCTTGCTCGTGCCATCGCAACTTACACATCCATCTCACAGACTCTCCATGGACTCCCCGCGTACTCCCCGCTGAACGCCTTGTCTCCCTTCCGACATGTACGTTTCACATCACCCATTTATTTCCACATCGACTGACGTGATCTCAGCGCGCGCTCGACATCATCGTCTCCCTATGGCTGTTCGCTTGCGGCCATCCGCAAGTAGGCTCTCGACACCGAGGAAGGCTTGGCTGTATCCATCGGAGATTTCCCAAACGCGGTAATTTTGGTACGTGATTTCATTTCCTTTGCTTTCCTTCTACCGGGCCAGCGGACGTGTCGCTACTATCTCCCATCTTATGGCTCTGCTTTTCATTCTACTTTACGACTGTTACTCCCTTTGCTGCTTTGATTCCCGACTTGCTGACCGAGGATATACGAAGCCCGGACCATCGGCACATGCGATTGCACGGCACATTTACCTTGATGTACCGAGTTTGATTCATGATCCCCCATCAAAATGCCTTCGAGTTGAGAAACACAAGTCCAGATTTGCTTTTTTAAAATAGATTCCTCACCCCAACATGAACCAGAACCCTAACACTAACCTCTAACCTGAACCCAACCTCTAACCCAAACCTGAACCTGAACCCGAACCAATTCTAACCCTAACCCGAACCCCAACCTCTAACCCGAACCGCTAACCGAGCACTAGCCGAGATCAGACACGGTACATTCTGTGGGAATGTGCCGTGCTTGATTGAATGTGCCGTCCATTCGAATATATGTACGTACCGAGTTTCGTTGGTCCCGCTTGCTGACATGACATCTCTTTGCAGCGAAGCGCCGTCCCGAAGTGGGCATAGAATTTCGTCGCGAAGATACCCAACGCACGGGTCAAGCTTCTGGTGCGACTCTGACAAGATCATAGCCGACTCGCGTCTACGAATTGCGCACTCAGTGAAATGCCGGCAAAGCCCCCGCCCCCGTCCCTGCGCCGACCGTCACACCCACCCCATCGCGCTTCCTCTCGGCCTTCCAGAGCTGCAGCCGCTTGTCTTCGCACCTCGTCGCCTCCGAGGACTCACCCTTTCCAGACACCGAAGTCGTACATGCTGCCGCCTACAAGTACCCCAACGGCGTGATGATGGAATGCAGGGCCAGATGTACGTTCTTTTTCTTCTTCCTTCCTTCCCCTTCACTGCATGCAGTACTCACACTCGCGACTGGTGAGGATACGACTCTGTACCTCCTCTGGGAGCTTCCGCGCCGCCAGAATGAATCGACTCGAGCGCCGTCCCTGATATCAAGCGATATGGAGTACCTCACCGCAGGGTCAGTCCCCCTTCCTTCCCATCCTACTGTGCTCCTCGCTCACACGGCTTCAGGTCTGCCCCCGAGCGCGTCGTCCCTACATCCACTTTGCCGGCGCAGAAGATGGGGTATAGATGTGCTCCCACCTGGCACGATTGTCTCCATGCCGGCACACCTGGCCCGTGCACCGCAAACCCACCCTCTTCCGCTCGCCGAGCGCTGGCTGCCCTCACGCCGCCGGGTCCAAGGAGGATGGATGGCGGGGAGGCGGTGCGCCTCGCGCGGATGATGAGCCACATGATGCACTGCGGCACGGGCTCGCGCATGTACGGCAGCGGCGTGAACCTCGCAGATGCACATCATCATTGTGTGTGTCGTGCGGAACTTTGAGACCAGGCCGCCCTGGGGAGCATCTATACGAGGGATAGCGATAGCTTCGTACGTGCACGCTCCTCCTTCCTCGTTGTCTGGATAGTCACTGACTGGTGTGCGCGCAGGTGATGTTCCCCGCCGCAATGGAGTGCGAGCTCGTCTTTCTCATCCCGTCTCACCTCTTCTCTGTGTATTTCCCCTCGCCCTCCTCCTCCCTCCCCCTTCTCGCTATCCTCCGCTCTCTTATTACTCTGTCTCATACCATCTACTCATCTACAGTGGCCAGGCCGGCGGCGTCGACTTCGCACATGGGAGGGGAACCGCGTATGGGCACGGGGACAGCGACGGGTGAGGAGGGCGAGTGAGAGCGGGCGAGAGACGCAGAGGAGAGTAGGGAGGTGGCTCTCGTTGGGCCGCTCGCATTGGCAGTGAGAGGAGCAGGATCGACAATCACCGTGCCCGTTCCGCAACGTGCTCGCCTCGCGCGCGGACATGCACGTACGCCGCCCGCCGCGTCCAAACCGTCGACCCCTGCGCCCGGGCACGCGATGTTCCCCCGAGCAGCACACCGGCGCTAACGGACTCGGTGCTCGCACTGCCATACCGCATGCTGTACGCGGGCGATATACGGCGTGCAGCAGGCGGCGAAGGTGTATTTGCTCATCTTTCTATCTCTTCGGTAACTGGAGGATGCTGATTGAGCGCGCGCGGTACAGGTCCCCGGACGGGCAGTGCCTGATACTCTCGTCGCGACGGCTACTGCGCGCTCGTTGCCGTTGATGAGACCCTCCCCACGCACCACATGCAGCATGCTGCAGGTCGCGGCCCAGCATTCGGTGCCGATTTCGTACGTGTCGAGCCATACAAGCGCAGTGGGAGCCAGGCGGGAGGGAGCAGGAAGTGTCCGCTCGAGCCGCTGATACTGGCGGCGAGTGTCGATGGGGACCGGGAGCGGGACGTTGTGATATCAGCAGGTGTGTATTCGTCGTTTGGTTTCCATTGACTTGTTTGCCAGATTTCCATCGACACCTCGATGTGTGTGAATCACCACCTCTCCTTTCATGTGTATCAAGAAGCGCCCACCGCGACTCGTTTGGTACGCTCCCCATACATACTGTTTCACTTGCCCAATCTGATTGAATTCCAGCCTAGTGAATCAAGGTAAGGTGATACATGTACGTACGTACCTCGTATGTCGGTAGCCGCGTGAATATATATTGATATCCTCCTTCTAAAACTCATGTGGGCTGGGAAGCATTTGAGTGGGTGCTTCAAGGGATCTTGGATACCCGTGTAAGGCACGTCAATCGAGGTTCGAGACGCGTCGACGAACTTGAAGCGAGTCGTGTCGATATTTTTCTTGGTCTTGCCTAGAGGTGGGCGGATAGAAAAATGATGATATCATGCTCAGAAACCTGGCGAGGGGGGGGGGGGGGGGGTCCACGCGACCGGTTGATCGCTTCGAAGGCCCGCGGACCGTTCTCCGCACTCAAAAAGTGGTCGGCAGGAGCCGGCGAGAAATGGTTTTGATCAAGCAGTGATGACGTCGTGCATTTCGGACCGAGCTCGGTGAGAAAGAACAAGAGATCAATTCGCCCGAAGAACTTGTTGAGGTAAAAGGTCCATTAAAGTAAGCTGACAGTCCTGTTAAGAGTGTATGTTTATGGGGGGGTCCACCTTTTCTCTTTAGAAATCCATTCAGAACTGAGAGAGCTATACTAAAATCGAGCGAAGAGCCGTCAAAAGATCGAAAACGGGTCGGACCGACCACCGGTGGCACTGCAAAGCAATGCATGATATCTCGGCTTTATCGGCCGCCCACCTCTTGGGTCTTGCCGTGAAACAATCGCGCCGCGGGCACCGCGTTGCCGTGAGACCCTCCCTCTTCGCGCTGAAAAAAACTTTTTTTTCTCCGCTGCAGGTGCTGACTTGAGGGGTTCGTTCTCGTTGATGTACATTGGAGACATGTCGAACACGTAGAATAAATTTGTGTTCCTTCAAGTAATCAACGTTATTATTGAGACGCGTCGAATCGAAAGCTAGTCCTCTTTAGGACCTTGAATTGAATCTGGGAGTCTTGGCGAAGGCTTGAGACGGGTCAATTAAATGATTTTTCGTCGCCTCGGGCGCGTTCGTTCCAACTAATCAGTATTACAGTTGAGACGCATCAAATTCGAGAGTAATGGCTTGAAAAAACCTGGGAGTGTCGGGAAGGTAGAAGATGCGTCGAATTGAGAAAGGCGTGTAGAATACCGATTTTTCTTTGCCGCAAGTGCAATCTAATCGATTATCTTTGCCTCGATGAATTCAGCTCTTGAGGCCGTTATACCTTCAAAGAATTGGGGCCGTGGGCGTTGCTCAGGTACATGCCTACCTTCTTGAGTATTTTCAAGCACTCAAATCGTGATTTTCCTTCGCCGCAGGAGTTGAAAAACCGCTGCGGGCGCTGTTGGTGTGAAGATATGCCATATGGACACTGAGATGGGTAAATTTATCTGCCGCCGGCGCGGTCTTGGAGTTGGTAGGCACTACTTGGAGACCTGCAAAATGAAATTTTCTTCGTCGCGGGTCGGTGAGGCGAGGGATATTCACCAAACTGGACGGCCTTTGAGGTGTTGGATCTTTTCTTCACTTTTCGGTAGGCACATCAACATTCCTCACAAGTTGAAGCGAACCACCATGGTCAACACGACTTTTCCTCCTCCTTCGCAGAATTCTCCTTGCTTGATAGCCTTAGGCTGGGAGGATTTATTGAAGCCAAATCATCTTTCTCTTCCAAAAATACGAGCTTCCACTCTACACCGCTTGTGAATACGTGTCTTGTTCGCTGTGTTGCAAGCAATGTAGAACTCTTTCCCTGATAAATCGAGGCGAGTATATATTTTATTTCGGGTTTCGAGCTTCCGAATCAAAATATTTATCCTCCTTTACCGCTCAAACGTTCATCGAGGGGCCTTGGCCCTTCACTTCAACTATACAGCACAACACCCTCAGCCTACCACCATGGATGAAACTACAAAGCATTTAGCAGGTCTAGATATAAATACGGGACTCCCTGTAATATTGAAAAAGATGTTTAATATGCGGTGTAGGAGAGGCAGCATAACACCACCAGTGCCAAAATCACAGTCGGTAATTTGGATAAAAATCTGAAGCCACGGGACGGAAGCAAAATGTCGGCCTGAAGGCCGCCAAACTTTTCATCTTCATCACCATATTCTACAGACAAATGAGCAAGGTCATATGTTGTGCCCGTGATTCATGCTCACCGGAATCAACTGTTTCATATACACGTTCATCGCTCATCGTGGCATTCGTGGCATCGTGTTGATCAGTATTATCTTCCTCTATACCTCCGCCGGTGACTTCCAGACATAAGTGAACATTCAGATTTGAAAGGCTCAACTTACCGTGTGCAAAGGGTGTCTCAACCCCAACCTCATCGCAGAGCTGATAAAGTGGATGCCCCAGGTATCGGGCAATTTCCTGGCTGTCTGGAGCAAAACCTTTTGCTTGATGGAATTGCCACAGCGCAGCATAATCAATGGAATCCCAGGAGTCTCCCCACCCCCTTAATTCTAACGTGATGGGGGGAAATCCAGCTTCCTCGGCCTCCTCTGGGCTCAGACGCACAGCCCTGAAAGGATCGCGAGACCAGTATGCTGCACAGTCTGGCCATCGGAATGAGCAGGAGCCTGAACGTAACTGAGTGTCCGGGCAGACAAAAAGCCACCCTTTGGAAGGGCAACTTGAACATGTGGTCCGTGAAAGGACCCACGTGAACATAACCTGAGATACAACAACTTCCACATGCATTATAAGCGGGAGTGGAAGTGTCGAATTCACGCACGCACCATACTGATTGTGGTTGGATCTGATTTGGAGAGAACTTAATATGTGGTTGGCCTGACTGAGCCAGAGCTCCGACAGACATTCAAAGGGTCAAGTGACGGTGTATTGAAGTGGCCGGCGCGAAAATTTGATGGAGGTTGTACCTTTGACCAGATCAGCGTTAAGCCACGAAGATGCATAACTCCATACCGTGTCCAGGAATCAGGCATCAGCTCGCCTGTCAGAATCCAGGGGTCCGAGGGTGCACCATCTGGCTTGCCCGGAGCAGACCAATCAGACCAACTGCAGCCCCCGCCCCAATCTCTGATGTCCAGAAGAGGTGGAAACACAATGTTAACCGGTAATTCAACTTCACAATTTGAATCATGCTTGACCACCATTCCGACGGTAGCCGTTGCGTGTGCAGGGAAGGAAAAGCCTCTTGAGTGGGAGGAATATATCCCACAGAATTTGTAGTAATCACTTAGGGCTAGTGAAGAGATTACCATGGCTTCGTAGTTTGGTCCGTTGTAGGACATCCTGTCAATGTCTTCGCGCCCTGGTTCCCAGTGATATACGGAACGCAAATACGACAGACACCAGCTCATGTCGTCATTGAGTATCATGTCGTCGACACACAACCGGCGAGTTGAGGCCCGTATCCACAGTGTACATTTATCCTCGTCCTGTGGTTTTAGATAAGTGAAGGGAAGATCACACAGATGCTGGTAATCACTCACGACCCTTCGTTTGAACATCGAGATTAGATGATCGTTCACCGCCTGCGTGTGGCCTTGAAATTAGTAGCGGTGACAGGATAGGTCGATTTACCTACCCGGAACTCGTGCGACTCGGGGAACCTCAGTATATACTATCACAGGGGGGAAGATGTGCGTACCCAATAGGCCCGGAAATAGAGGGACAATATAGGTGAATTGCAGTGGATATCGCGGAACTGTTCAAGAGGGATGAGATCTGAATAGGAACATTCTCAGGAGTACAGAAAATTGTCCAAATTGTTTCGTACCATCATGGAACACTGCAGCATACATATGACTGGTGCTAGCCACTCCATAGAGCTGGACAAAGTTGGGGTGACTGGAGACGTATCACATGAATTCATGGGGTGGTGAACACGTTGGAAGAAACTGACCGAAGCCATGAGTGCATCGAGATATCCTTTTGCCATGCCTGCGAAGAGCCTTGTTGGTGCGGTTACATCATGTCTGGAGGGAGGTCGCACCTGCTCCGCATTTGGACCCTGGTACAATGCAACAGTCATCGCTGTTTTACAGCCATCGATCTTGGCCGAGTACATTCGCCGAGCACACCGTTGTCCACGTCGTCGGTATACAACGCCAGAATCATCATCAAATTGTATCTCGTGCTGAAGATCTATTTCTCCCATTGGTATTTTCCGGAAGTCTGTGAATATTTAGTGAGCGTCCAACTGACACACGGGGATCCATACCGGGTGAGGGTGGATAGGTATGGTGGTTGTGGGTGACATTTGTTACATTTGTTACATTGTTTGTGAAGACACCCCCGTCGACTACAAAGTTACACGATCTCGGGAAAAAAGCGCCAGCACAACTGAATTGGCACAATTTCGCGACGTGTGAGCGTCATCACGGAGGTTGACAGAAAGAACGTACGGCTCGGAGCCCCACGAATTGCCCGTCGAGTGAGATCTACCTGCGTCCTCTGTGTACAAGTCCTCATCCATTGAGACTGAGAGGGGAGGGGGATGGGGATACCGCTGTGTCGTGCCTTATATGGTGATGCCCAGAGCTGTGAAGCTTCTCAATCTCTGCCAGTACTGCCATTCCAACAGCATCGGCACTGCATCCTGTCGCAGGGGCGGATTGGCGCGCATATATAAACAGCCAGAAATGGACATTCGGGCCGGAACAACCGCCAGTGAGAAGGGTTAGCAGAGAGCGGCAGACCCGGCCAGACGGGATTCTCGCTGGGCATTAAGGAGTGGCGGGTGTAATCAGGTAAGCGGGCGGGCGGGCGGCGGTAGGCGGCGGGTGGGTGTGGGCGGGATGCGAGACATCAGCAAATCGGCACAACGCGGATATGGCCGGGTGGGAATGCTGATCACAGATCAGTCTGATATCGCCAGATCTGCGCTCACCGGCGGTCACCAGCTGCTCCCAGCGCAATACCAGACGATGGCTCACTAGCCATCGATTTACCAGACCGAGAGAGACTCACACTTCCATATCAATAGGCTAAGTTATGGCGAGATCCTGGTAGGTGCTCACAAGAATATACTCGTACCGTACCAATCTGCGCGCGGACATAAATTTCTGTTTCTTTTCGTAATCCCAGCTCAACGTTAACGGTTGGGTTCCACGGCGTTATGTGTTGTACTTGCCAGTGGCAAGTTTTGTTTCCCTCGCGCGGACCTGTGGAACTTAATTGATGAACTCTTGGGTACCGAGTGGACTGTCAATCTGTACTCGTATCCAAGTCTCGCTCAAAGTGCAAGTATTATCAACCGCTGGCGACTCGACGATAAGTGCCAAGTCGGAGCAAGTGCCGCGCAACGGGGTCCGTTGATGGTCCGTGCCCATCAAAGATGGGGCACGTGCATGTTGACACAACTGCGGATTGATGGGTCGCTCTCTCTTCCCTTCTCCCCCATGTCCCCGCCCTATGTCTTCGCCTTGCGTTCTGCTCCCATTCCGATCCAACCTTCGGGTGTCAATGTTCTGTCCAGCAACCACCGGCAGCCTCCGCCGTTCTCAAGCTGCCCAAGATGGTCCTGTCAAGGCGACCAGTCCAAGATTTTCTTGATGAAGTCCCCAACGTCGCAACCGCCTTCAACGCCGCTGGTCCTCAAGCTCAAGCTTCCTCAACGCCGCAAACTCCCTCAACATTGTGCAAGTACTCAAGCCCTTTCAATGCCGCAGGCCTTCTTAATGCCGCAAGCTTCACCTCAATGCAATACCGCCGGCCCTCGCCTCAATACCGCAAGCGATTTCCTCAAGCTCAGCCGTACCACTCTTCCCTCGTGACCCAGTTTAGGTGGTCCATTCTGCAATCAGTGGTGTGAAGGACGGCGCGTCGACAACGCAGTGGGTGAGTGCCTCGTTTCGGACCCTCCATTCCCTCCCCGCCCATAGCTGTACTGTCGTGCTGTAATGTAGTAGTGCTCTCGAAATTGATTTATTTATTCTATTATTCCGCGGCTCCATTAGAACAACTTAGTATGAACCAGAGCTGGCAATGGGCACCGAGGGCAGTGAAAACGGCCCGACCTGGGGAATGTCGCCAGCGCTGACTCGCTCCAGTAAAAGGTGCGAGCGGTAATGAGGCGGTAATAAGCCAGTGCCAAGTAATACCAGGCTGGTACCAGCTGGTACAGCGGACATCAAATCACAGGCGCTGATCTTTGCTGATCAGCGTTGCGCGGATTTGCTGATGTCAAGGCGCGCCCTGCGTCGTCTTCCTCCTCTGTAGCACGAGCGGGAAAAGGAGAAGTCGGCGGGGCAGGCTTAAGCTTATAGGCTGGCGACGAACAACCATGTGCGTCTACCCCAGCCTCTGCCCCCCTCTATCACCCCGATCACTCCCTCCCTCGTGTGTCGCATGCGGCGGGCGTCTGCTCCGGATGCCAAAAGCGCACGGGATACTACGTGTGTATACGGGAACGGGTAACTCGGGCTCCCCTCCATCCCCGTCCACCCACGCCCTCACCTATCGCCTGCTTTCGTCCGCCCTCGTCGCCCTCGTCGCTCGTATCCCTGTTCCACCAGCAGACTCGGACTCAGCGAGCCGCGTGCGTCAAGTTTCCCCGTGCCGCGCTACAAGTCTAGCGCGCGGAGCTGCTGCCGCGAACTTGTGCGCATGCACGGAGCCGTGTGCGTCGCGGTTAACCACGCCATGCCGCAGGTCTCGCGGCACGAGTGGGCTGCAGCGCGCAAGTGTGGACTGCGCCGCAAGTCCGGTATTCAGATTCGGCTTGGCGCGTGTGCGACTAGGCACAGCGGATGTGCGATATGTGTGATTGCGTGCGGGAGCGGCACGGGAGGGCTGCAGCGCACGGATTCGTTCCTGCGCGCATGCTTCCCGGTTTCGCGCGATGCTTGCAGCACACGAAGCCATCCCTCCCTGCTCCCCGCTCTCCCACCTGGTCCCGAGTCCCACCCGTACCCATACCCGTACCCGTACACGGGCCCATGTTAGTACATCGTTTTGAATGAAATTCACATGCTCAGAACAATACCTGTGGGATGTGAATTCTGGTTAGCGATGACTCGAGTCAGATTGAAGGAGGCCATACCGCGGCTTCGAGAACTTGAAGGCTTGGAACTGGAGGACTTGAGGAAGTGGTGACCTGGGAATTTAGGCGGCGCTCGATGGATGCCACTCGAGGTAAATACTCCTCACCTAGAGAATCCCAGCCGGGATTGTATTCGTGGGGCGGACTTTGACTGAAAAGTTGAGGGTAAGCTTGCACTTACAAGTACTGAATTCATCGCTCGGCAACCGACTTACCGTACTAATTCCTAGGCTGGACTCGGATGTGCGTCGACGACTGGGGAATCGAGGCTGAGGAACTCAGTAGGGCTCCGCCGAAATAAAATGGAACTGTGTTCGCTGACTTGCCTCTATCGATTCAGGTCCGGGTGAGAGGAGCCTAAGAAGGTCAGTATTGCAACCTGGTTTCCGTTGGTGAAACCGAGTTTGGTTGAAGCAAACTCGAAGGGAATTGTACTGCGAGGTAAGTGTGTGGGTTTCATGAACACGGCGCTCAGAGCTGAGGGAAGAGAACACATATATATATACAAGACAAGAAAGACTGGTCAGACTGTGTTGAGGGATCCCGACCGCAAGAAGTACAGATGAAATTCAACGAGATCAAGACATACTTTTGCTGAATAAAAGAACGACGTACTACTTGTCAACGTTCAATCGAACACCATTAGATTCAGGACTGAGTGAAAACAAGTCAGTCACGGTACGGTAGTAAAGAACCTTACCTCGAACGCAAGAGTCCAGATCGTTGGGATGAAGGTATTCTCGAGTTGAGGGATAATCTATTGGATAAATTGTCAGTGGTAAGTCCATGGAAGATGGAAGAATTTGCTATTTGAGATTGGAGGTTGAACGACTCGGTTACTTGAGTAACTGAGCCCAAGCACTATAGTTAACTATTGGACGTTGAATCATGGTCAGTGCATTACATACCTGCATAGTAACATCCTCTTGAATGAATGGTACGGCGTTGAAGTGCAAGCCCTGTGAACAAAAGTCAGTTCAATAATAAATTATAAACAGCAGGGCAGACTAACTGGATTCATGCGGCCTTAGTTTCGGTCTCCGAGGGACTAGTATGCGGAGAATAGGATGAGTCTGTGAAACAGTATCAGCAAATGAGCTGAGGAACAAATGGACCCACGTGAACGTGCCAGAAAGTCGAGTTGCACCCACTGAAACTTGAACTGAGTTGAGGTCAGGAATAAATTCCAAAACAGCGGGGGGATTCAAACGGCTCTAGGTTCGGTCTCCGAGGGACTGGTACGCAGATAATAGGGAGTCTGTGAGATAATATCAGTAAATGGGCTGAGGAACAATGTCGCGCATCCCAGCGCGCCAGACTCGAAACTCGGCATTTTCCCTTCCCGGATCATCGGCATCTACGATCACATGATTTACCTCTCGTGGCTTCACCCGCGTCTTTCTCGACTTATACCCTCGACCCACGCGACTTCCGGCGTTCTATTGTATTCCTCATTCTCTCCGCATGGTTCAGGCCCTCCTCCATCACTCAATACCCATAACGATAGCCGCCACTTACGATATTTCCTCGGGATCTATTTCCTTGTCACCCATGTTCTTGTATATCGTCTCTTGCTTTTGTACTCCCCTCACAACCTTCTACTCGACTCTCACTACCTTATTTATGCTACGACCTTATTCTCTTCCTCTTGTTCTCTGTTTCCCTGACTCCTACAAAATCCTGTATAAATACTAAACTACTTGTACAGTGCAATCCAGAACAGTTTTACCGTTTCTCCCACGTCGCTCTCGCTCTCGTATCGCTCTCGCCAACGCCTCCGCTCCGCATCACTCTCGTACTTGCTCACCGTCTCCCCCGTATTTAAACCGCCAGTTGTTGCATCGGCAATCCCGGCATCGTTGAACACACCTCGCACACTTATCTCCTTCCACCATCCTTGTGCAACACTCACCTCTTTTGGTTCAGCTCGCGCTTGGGCGGTTGGTTGGCGTGTCATTTTGGAGCCCACCGCGAGGGTTTTTCAACCATAGCTTCTGGTTCTGGTCACAACTTGCGGCCAAACTCAGCCCGTGATCTCCGCCTCGAATTTCTTAGCGCCTTTCAGAACCCGACCAATCTCCTCGACACCACCCCATATTTAGCTTCGGACGAAAATCTCTTCGACATCGTTCCACAGCATCTCGCCCACCACAACAATCTATCTCCGCATTCTCCAGACTCACCGAGTCTAACTTGGCTTTTTGATAATCCTCCGACTCCCTTTACTCGCTCGCCTTCACCATCAGTTCAAATAATGGCCGCACCCGCTCCCAGTATGCCCGCCCGTGGAGATCGTAACGCTCCCACGTTTGACGCCGCTAAACCCCATGAACTCCGCCGCTACTTCACCGATCTCGAATATCTTTTCACCCGCGCCGCCGTCACCGATAACACCGAGAAGAAAGGCCACGCTACCAGGTTCCTCACCGTTGAAGACCAGGAAACTTGGGAGGCGCTCCCTACGTTCTCTTCTGCTGCAAAATCGTACGCTGAATTTAAAGCAGATGTTTTGAAGCTTTATTCAGGCAACGATGATGAACGCCGCTTTGCGCTCAGCGATTTGGACGCGCTTATTGGTCACTACTCTCGCACCGGCATATATTCGAAAGCTGATCTCACCACTTTTTATCGGCAATTTCTCCGCATTACCACATACCTCATCACCAAGAGCCGACTCTCTACCTCCGAGCAGAGCCGTTCTTTCATGCGCGCCATGCAACCACCGTCACTTTTGATTAAAATTCAAAACCGCCTCCAGATTAAACAGCCCGATGTTCACCCGGAGGATCCCTACGACATTGCAGATATTTATGAGGCCGCGCAGTTCGCACTTGCCGGTTCTCTTGGTACGCTTGCCATTGCCACCACGCTTCCACCTCCTGTCCCCGAACCGGTTGTTAAAGCTGATCCCGGCATTGCTGCTTTAGTCGGCACCGTCAACGAGTTGATTAAAGTCCTGGCTACTCGCAGCGCCCTTCCGGCTGCCGATGCTGGAGCCAGTTCCAAGAGGAACCGCCCGACGGCTGTGGTTACTGCAGTGACCTCGACCATTTTATTAACCAGTGTCAGCGCGTTGTTGAAGATATTAACGCCGGCATCTGCAAACGTAACTCGGATGGACGTGTTGTCCTTCCCAGCGGCGCCTTCATTCCTCGTTCGATTTCTGGCAACAATCTGCGTGCTCGTTTCCAAGAATGGCACAGGCAGAACCCCGGACAATTAGCTGCCGCTCAGTTGATGGTTGAAGCTGCGGTTCAACATCTCACTTCTTCGCCATCCCCTACCACCGCTCGCGCCTACGCCCTCACTGACGACGAACGTTTCGAGTCTTTGCAACGTGAAATGTTTGCAATTCAAACTCGGCGTCAGGCTAAACGTGCACTGGACGCTGCGCGAGAAGAACCTGACCGCACCATTCCCGTTTCGAACGCCCCAGCCGCCGCCGCCGCTCCCACGACTTCTGCACCACCCGTACAGCCTCAGGCCCCACTCCATCCCTTTGCCAACGCCCGCGACGCTGCGTACGCTCCGCCGAAGGACCGTAACTTTGGTATTCCTGCACCAAAGGCGCCTGCCTATCGGACCACCGCTCCCATTTATAACGAGAAGGATGCGGCCGAGGTTTCCGACGCTTCGTTGAATGCTGAGGTCCGTATTACTCAACGTCAACTCCTCTCCATCGCTCCGGAAGTCCGTGCCCGCTACCGCGAAGAGACTACCTCTCGCAGAGCCCCGCCCAAGGATAACAAGGAAACAAATACCTTTGTCCACCAATTTTCCGACTCCCCTCTCCCTTTCACCAATACCAGCCTCGACGCCGATACTATTGATCAGCAACGTGCAAAAGACGCAATGCACTCGGCTTTATTGGACTCTCTACCCGCATCTTTTGTCCACTCCTCCACTTCCAACTCAGCTTTACCTCCGGGCGCATTTGTGGTTCCTGACCCCTATGCTGTTTTCTACGAGTCTGGCGCGATGCCCGACGACTTAATTGTTTCCATGGAATCATGCGCTATCCGTTCTATCCTGCCTCTCATTGATAATCGCGAAATCATAGAGTGCATTGTGGATGGTGGTTCACAAATTGTAGCCATGTCTGAATCAGTCTGCCATGATTTGGCACTCTCCTACGACCCCACCATCGTGCTTCGTATGCAATCAGCCAATGGTTCAATTACCCCATCCCTCGGACTCGCTCGTAACGTCCCTTTCCGCATCGGTGATATCACACTTTACTTACAAGTTCACATTGTTCGAAACCCCGCCTACGACGTCCTCCTGGGTCACCCCTTCAACGTTTTGACTCAAAGCATTGTTCGCACCTTCGCCAACGAAGACCAGACAATCACCATTTGCGACCCGAACAGCGGTAAACTCGCCACCGTTCCCACCGTCCCCCGTGGGCCTCCTCGTTCGCGCCCTCAGGGTTTTCCCAACGACCCGAGGTCTCATCGCTCGAGAACCTAATTCCTGATGACGGGGAATTAGCCCTCCTCATCACCGACGACCCACTCAACCCCGGCGAATTTATTATCCATTCAACCTCCACCATCGAATCGGACAACCTCCCCCAGCTACAACATACTTATCTTTCTGCTTGTACAAATTTAGGCTCAGATACTCACACCGTTACTTTCGCACACACAGTCATTCAACCGACGTTTCCCACGACCCGTGATTCAACTCACGGTTCAACTTTTCAACCTATATTTTCCATTTCTACTTCCAAACCCCCGATGTGTTCATCTCCCTCTTCCCTTCCCCCTCTTGCCGAAGTTTATGCTAAAAAGAAGTACAAACCAGTCGCACAGAAGATTAGGCCCGTCCTCGGCACACTTCCCGACAAGTTTCGAATCGAACGGCACATTTACGGCAACCCGCTGGCAGAAATGCCACAACTTAACCCCAATCCGCCTCCTTTCGAACCAACCGGACGTTATACGGCGGAACGACGCGACGCACTCGATATAGCTCATCCGGGTGACTTCCTTTGGCCCGAAGAGCGCGCGCTAATGCATCATTTCATGTGCCTCCAGAACGGCGCTTTTGCTTGGCGAGATTCCGAACGCGGCCGTTTTCGCACCGACTTCTTCCCCCCCGTCGATATTCCCGTACTCCCGCATACGCCTTGGGTCCAGCGCAATATTCCCATTCCCCCTGGCATCTACGACGAAGTTTGCAAAGTTATACGCACCAAAATCGCCGCCGGTGTTTATGAACACTCGAATTCTTCATACCGCTCGCGCTGGTTTTGCGTGGTCAAGAAGGACGGCACCAGTCTTCGCCTCGTTCACTCCCTTGAACCACTCAACGCCGTCACCATCCAGCATTCTGGAGTTACGCCATTTACCGATCAACTCGCCGAACATTTTGCCGGCCGCGCTTGTGGCGCGATGTTTGATCTATACGTTGGCTACGATGAGCGCCTCCTCGCTCCTTCTTCCCGCGATTTTACCACCTTCCAGACGCCATACGGCGCGCTTCGCCTCGTCACCCTTCCCATGGGCTGGACCAACTCAGTCCCCATCTTTCATGACGACGTTACATTCATCCTTCAGCCCGAAATCCCCGAGTTCACCATTCCCTATATCGATGATGTACCCGGCCGCGGTCCTGCTTCGACTTACCAACTTGAAGACGGCTCGTATGAGACGATCCACGAGAACGCCGGTATCCGCCGATTCGTTTGGGAGCATTTCAACAATATGAACCGTATTGTTCAACGCATGAAATATTGCGGCGGAACTTTCTCAGGGTTGAAACTCGTCCTCTGTGCCGAAATTATCACTGTTGTTGGCCACGTTTGCACCCCCGCCGGTCGTATTCCTGATCAGAAGCATGTCTCGAAGATAGTTAACTGGGGACCATGCAAAGATCTCTCGGAACTTCGCGCATTCCTCGGCACTATCGGTGTAGTTCGAATTTTTATTCGCAACTTTGCCCATCGCGCTCACGCCCTTGTAATTCTCACACGCAAGGAGATGCCCTTCACCTTCGGTCTTGCGCAGATCACGGCACAGGAAGACTTGAAGGACGCGCTCATTCACTCTCCAGCACTTCGCCCCCTCAGTTATACCAACGGTGCACCAGCTATTCTTGGTGTTGATACCTCCGCTCTCGCCATTGGATTCCTCCTTTCCCAATGTGATCCCTCCAACCTCGCGCGCCGATTTTATGCACGCTTCGGTTCTATCACGCTCAACGCTCGCGAATCACGCTTCTCACAACCAAAACTCGAGCTCTATGGCCTTTTTCGTGCACTACGTGCTTGGAAGTCATATCTCATCGGCCTTCGCAATCTTGTGGTTGAAGTTGACGCCCGCTATATTAAGGGCATGCTTTCCAACCCGGACCTCGAACCCAGTGCCAGCATAAATCGCTGGATCCTCTCCATTCTCACCTTCCACTTCACACTCGTCCACGTTCCTGGTGTTTCACACGGTCCAGATGGTCTTTCTCGACGCCCTCCTCAGCCTGGTGATGAGCCAGAGCCTGAGGACAATTTTGATGATTGGTTAGACCAAGTGCATGGATTTATGCACATGGTCAACGACTCCCCGTTCGTTCATCGCCACCAGTACACCATTGCGACACTTGCCGCCGAAATAGCACCCGATAATCAAGATCCCCCGCCTTCTCTTTCCTACGACATCGTCCCCCGCTCCGACTAAGGCTGGACAAAAATACGAATATATTCAAATATAATAGAATATAATCACCAAAATTACGATTAAATACAGCTCAAGCATATTCTCAGACTAGAAGAATACTTTAGAATATAATACAATAAATTATGATTACATTAGAGTATGGCCACTGTATTTAATCGTATTCTTAAGGTTGCACAGAGTTGTGGAAGAAACCAGATTTCACTCTGACTGAGCATCTATTTCATCTGGTTGTTGTCTGTACTTGCTCAAACTCATCCTTCGTGAGTTCCCACCCAGTGAGGGTTGGTCTACCCTTCAAAAGTAATGATTGATTCTTTCCAAGTCTCCAATTTGTCAAGTCGGTGACGAAGAGGTTTGTATCTGCGATTTTCCCACAGTTGGGATTTACCCAACCACCAATTTCCCCGACATTACTTCCTCAGTTCATACCTAGTTGTTCTCTATTCTTTCAAGGTACTTAATTGATCCAGAACGGCTCCTTCACATGTGTCTGAGGACCAATTTAAAAAAAAAGTACCTATAGGAAAGCGGGTGTAGAGACTTTTCTCTCTATTTCGTCTTTTTCTCCACGGGAGCTAGAAATCTGCGTCATCCACTGCTATGTCCTACCAGTTTTCGAATACGGCTCCCAGGATCAAAATACCCCTCCATTAAATATGATTAAATAGGATTAACCTGAGATTACATTACATTACATTACAGGTACAATTAAATATCCCTCAGAATCTCAAGATTAAATTACGATTACATTACAGTACCACCTGGGACCGTATTTAATCATAATCTTCCAGCCCTAGCTCCGACGCCGCGCTTCTTGCCGATGCCCGCGTTGATGCCGTTCGACTTTGGCACAGTAACCTCGAACGCCCTCGAGACCTTTCCAACGAGCAATACCGGAGTTTTGTGCGTTACTGCATGGAATTCTTTCTCTCCGACGATCAGCTCTGGCGCAGGGACCCACAAGGTCACCATAAACTGGTTGTTCCAACTCACCGCCGCCTCTTTATTCTCCGTTCCGCCCATGATGATGTTGGACACAGGGGCTTCTACGCCACACGTGCACTCATTGCCGAACGCTTTTGGTGGACTCACATGGCCAACGACGTAACTTGGTTCATCGACACCTGCCATCTCTGCCAGTCTCGACAAACTCGGCAACTTCTCATTCCACCAACCGTCGCAGTCCCCGCTCCGATATTTGCAAAGGTTTATATGGACACCATGCATATGCCATCAAGCGGTGGCTTCAAGTACATCGTCCATGGTCGTTGTTCAATCACCGCCTACCCAGAATTTCGCATGCTACGCCGCGAGACTGGCGATGCAATCGCAGAATGGATTTTTCAAGATTTGATTTGCCGTTGGGGCACACTGTTCGAAATTGTCACCGACAATGGCTCGCCCTTTTTGAAGGCACTCGCTTACCTCGAGAAGAAGTACCACATTAAGCACATCCGCATTTCTGGTTATAATTCACGCGCTAACGGTCTTATTGAGCGGCCCCACTTCGATATTCGCGAAGGGTTGTTCAAGGCTGTTGATGGAGACCAGAGTCGTTGGCATACAGGCACCTACTCCGTCTTTTGGGCCGACCGAGTCACCACACGCAGACGCATGGGCTGTTCACCTTATTTCGCAGTCACTGGCACCCATCCCCTCCTTCCTCTCGATATTTCAGAGGCCACCTATCTGCTTCCTCCACCCGAATCTGTTCTTTCCACCACCGACCTCATCGTACGCCGTGCCATAGCCCTCCAGAAGCGTCGTGATCAGCTCTCAGAGCTTCATTCGAACGTTTACGAGGCACGACTACGCGCCGCTGCTCGGTTCGAAGCCGAACATTCCGCCACCATCCGCGACTACGACTTCCAACGCGGAGATCTCGTTCTCATGCGCAATACGGCCATAGAGAAATCACTCAGCAAGAAAATGCGAAAGCGTTACCTCGGCCCACTGATTGTAATTTCACGCAATCGTGGTGGCGCATATATCCTTTGCGAACTCGACGGATCAGTGTTCCACCGACCCATTGCCGCATTCCGCGTTATACCCTATTTGGCCCGTACCTCGATCCCTCTTCCCCCCCTCGACGACTTCCTCGATATTTCCACCGAACGGTTACGAGAACTCGAACAATCTACGCTCTCAGACCCCGAGGAACTCGAATCAGAGTCTGCAGATGTACCACCACCTTAGCTTGAACTTCCTCCAGTTCTTGCACATCCTTCGCTCCACCCACCCCCCCCAACATTTGGATTTCAGTCGGGAGGACACGCCTCCTCTATGCAATTTTTTCCAACCCCCTTCGTCGCATCCCGCAGTTTTTTAACGCCGCTTGCGCAGTTCAACTTCGGTTGAACTTTGGCTATGATGATTTACTGAGCCATTCTTTTTCCCCTATTTTTCTCGGCCCCATCTCACCATACCAGCGTTCTAGTGACTGGGGACAGTCACATTTTCAGTCGGGAGGATATGTCGCGCATCCCAGCGCGCCAGACTCGAAACTCGGCATTTTCCCTTCCCGGATCATCGGCATCTACGATCACATGATTTACCTCTCGTGGCTTCACCCGCGTCTTTCTCGACTTATACCCTCGACCCACGCGACTTCCGGCGTTCTATTGTATTCCTCATTCTCTCCGCATGGTTCAGGCCCTCCTCCATCACTCAATACCCATAACGATAGCCGCCACTTACGATATTTCCTCGGGATCTATTTCCTTGTCACCCATGTTCTTGTATATCGTCTCTTGCTTTTGTACTCCCCTCACAACCTTCTACTCGACTCTCACTACCTTATTTATGCTACGACCTTATTCTCTTCCTCTTGTTCTCTGTTTCCCTGACTCCTACAAAATCCTGTATAAATACTAAACTACTTGTACAGTGCAATCCAGAACAGTTTTACCGTTTCTCCCACGTCGCTCTCGCTCTCGTATCGCTCTCGCCAACGCCTCCGCTCCGCATCACTCTCGTACTTGCTCACCGTCTCCCCCGTATTTAAACCGCCAGTTGTTGCATCGGCAATCCCGGCATCGTTGAACACACCTCGCACACTTATCTCCTTCCACCATCCTTGTGCAACACTCACCTCTTTTGGTTCAGCTCGCGTTTGGGCGGTTGGTTGGCGTGTCAACAAGTATACGCACCGTTAACGTGCCAGAAAGTCACGGCGCAGTCGAACCCGTTGAAACTTGAAACGGGTTTAAGGTGGAACGATTTCATTTTGAGCGTTCAAGCACTGTGGGAAAAGGAATCGAGACGCACCTTGACCCGATTTCTCTTTTCAATCCCACGAAGCCGCCGTTGTGCATTGAAGTACATATGATGTTGGGATTTCAAAGCTCGGTCAGTCAAGATTGAAGTAAAATTCAAACCATATCAAACCCAAATTGCGTTCAATGCAGGCCGCGTTCGAGATTCTGGCCATTCTGAAGAATAAGGTGTGAACCAGAACCGAGGAAAGCCACGATTTAGAACAAGCGAAATTCAGTTCAAGAATTTTGACGATGGATGAAGCTAAGTAAGACTCGAGGAAAGATGGAATGAATGGGTACATAGGTACATACCAAATTGAGTCGTACATTGGACGCCGAGGCATAGGCTTTTGCACACTGTTGTTTGACGTCACTGAAGTTGAGATTATAAAAGTTGAGGTCGAAGAAGTCAAGGTTGAGGTCTATGAGGTGAAGTTGGTGTTTTATGCATATCTGAATTGGACCGCGAACCATAAAACCAAGGTGGGTCAATTTGACGATGGCTTTCCCAGACGGAGCGATCCGAGGGCCAGACTTGAAAATCAGAGCAGAGTGAGGGCATTTTGAAGGTCGGCATGCAATTTGATGTTACTGGGGAGCCCGGGGCATCGATATGAGGGCGAAGGGTCGAGAAGCGGCCAGAGGGACGCCGTAGTTGGGCCAAAGTCACGCCGCAGAAACTTGAGGGTGGAATCATTGAATTGGTTTTGACGAGTCCGTCTGGCCGAGGATTTGAAGGTCGCAGAAGTTAAGATTCAATACAGTGTTGAGGCGTTCAGCCGGAGTTGGAGAAAGTGGTTGATCCAGCTTGAAGGATGAGGCCACAAAGCAGGATGCCGAGCAAAATAGAAGCCGCCCAGAGCATGCCGGGAAACGTTGAAGCCGAAGTCCAGTCAAAACAGTGCCGCAGAAACCTGCAGTTTAAGCCAGAAATGCGCCGCGCAATTTGGTCGAGTTAAACCGAGTTGTGGGGCCTGAAAAGGAACTGCAGGGAGTCGAGTAAGGGAATTAATGAATCTCTAGGGTGAAAATAACACATACCTGCCCTAAAATGCCCGTTCGTGCAAAAGTCGATGGTGGTTGACAGCAACCAACAGGCGTGGGAATCGACGCCTGGCCGGGTCGGTGTTGCCGGCGAAGGTGAAAGTCGCCGTCGAAGGCGAAGGCCGACCAAGGGGATCCCATTATCCGAAAAATATACCCCGACTCGATTTTTTTTTTTCAGCTCAGTGGCTTGACCCCCCCCCCCCCCCCCCCCCCCCCCCTCGTGGGAAATTGCCTGTTTGGGAAGGCCCCTATGTACCATTTCGCCTCACACCACACAAAGGGTTGGAATTTTGGGCTCAGACACAAAGGATTTAGTGCTTGTATTGCAATTGAGGTGTTTCCAGGCCATCTTGACTCATATTCAAGTCACTTTTATTTTTCGGACTGCGTCGGCAGGGATTGATGAATTGATGGCGACCGCATTGGGTGTGGCTGTACACTCATGTACCCATTTCCACGCCCAGATATAGTAATAATCTTTTGGTCTCTACCTCGAAAACGGGCTCAAATGACACCCAGATGCCATACACATTTGTGTTCAGAGGACAAAACTGGACCCTACTGGAGGTACTGTACCATTACGTTCAAATCGACAGGGGGGGGTGACGCGTGACCGGTTCAACCAATTCGACATTTTGACAGCCCCCCAAAAGGTGCGTGACAAGACAAAAAATTCGACATATGTCGCAAATTTTACCCTTCTATTGGAGGCAATTTCTTGGGTTAGGACAAAAATATTTGCATAGTGTGTTGAATCCTTGTTGATATTTTCTTCTGGGTTCTTTTTGCAGGCCATTTTAAGTTGATTTTAGTCCAGAAACCCAACCACACGCTCAAATTTTAGGGTTGCAGGTATGAATGGGCCAGGAACCGGTTTAAAACACACTCACCAGGGGTAGGGAGGGGCAGGGATTTTTCGTGCAGTTTCACACAATTTTTCGGCAGTGTGACGAACCACTGGACCTATTCGACACCGGCCTCCGTGACGCGTGACAACGACCAAAATTCGATATCGACAGGGGGGTGCGTGACGCGTGACTGTCGATTTGAACGTAATGGTACAGTACATTGAACCATTCTTGGAATGGGAGCCCCTTGAGGCCGACATGGTGGACACAGAGTATGTAGAAAAACTTGGATACTCGGTATGCTGAGGTTTGCTCCAGTGTATCTCATATCTGCCCTCGGCCTGCAAATCCAAGGGTCAAAAGTAAATTTGAATTTTGAAGAGCCCTGAATCATCAGGCTGAATGAGCCTGAGTGCGTAGTTGATTGATAGAACTCCGCAGATGTCAGAGTTGCTCGATTCGAAGATTTAATTGGAGCTCTAGACAGTACGACACGTCGGGACCTCGGCCACCGGGCATTAGGAAGAAATCAATATTGGGTGTTTTGCGCGCGGCCATAAGTACGGTGTAGAATGTAGAATGGTCTTGATTGCCCTGCTACGGTGAAATAAATTCAGATGCTGGTTAAATTACCGTGTAAGTAAATTGACGGAGAGTCACTGCAGTAAGAAACAGGAGGATGGATATGCTTGTTAGGATTTCCTCAGGGTACCATTTCCATCTCATTTGTCGAAGAAGTCTGGGTCTAAAGGTGGAAAAAGCCCTCTGGCCGGCTTCCCGCATGGAATATCACTCACGTTCCGCACCGAACTGTTCAGGATAAATTCTATTCATGATCTTTTGTGGCTGTATCTACGAAGTTGTCTATAATCTCAACTCTTGTTACGTTGTTTTAGAAGTTCATATTCAATGTTGGTGCGATGAGACACCTGGAGTCACAAAATTCAGGGACAGTAAAGTTGAGCAGAACACAAGAGTCTTGGGATGTGCAGCATACAAGCATCTCAGGTAGGGCTGGGAAGGATGCCCTGGAGCATTGTGAGTTCCAGGGGGATGGTTCTCTCCCAGCGGGCTCTTCATGGTGAATGATTGAATACTATGACACAGATGATGTTGGAAGTCATCTAGGAATATAGGAGGTGCTTCCATTTTATTTCAAGAGGGATGGTGATGAGCGGTACCTCACAAGCCCCACTTGATTTCTTCCAGTATTGTCAAGGGAAACTCCAGTAACACTGGCATATGACAAGTACGAAGGCGAATGAAATATGACAAGCAGTGTTCCGGTCCGATACTTCAGTGCAAACACAATGCTACTCGTACTCCTGGCCCTTGGATGTCTTGTGTCATGCAAAAACATTCGGATAGATGGAAGTGAACCAAATGCCCACGTATTTGAACTTAAGGCTCCAACGGTTTTGGTTTATAAACGGTTAAAACCATTTTTATTTAGGTTTAGTTTGACGGACGGGGTAACTGTAAACAAACGGTTTAAATGTTTGGCTCGCATACCCTACTTAGAGAGGGTCTTCTGCCTGCAAGTCAGTGATTGTAATCGGTCAGGGAGTTCCAAAGACGGTATCTCAGCCAACTGAACATGATACACCGATTTGGACACAAAAGGTTAGGGGCTACTTCCCGATCTGGGACATCACCACCATCAAATATTGTTGATGTCGTTCGGCGCGCAGTTGGAGAGGTGAACCAGAGGTCCCCGTGGCCTCCAGTGTCCACGTGGATATCTTCTGGGGCTGCTTTTGGAGCAGCCACATCATTTGGTGACTCGGATTTCTGTTGTTACCACAGCATACACAGTGAGCCTAAATACCTGCAAAAAAAATACCCTTTATAAACAGTTTTAAACAGTTTTTATACCATTTAGGTTTAGTTTACCAAAACTTTTAAACCTAAACTAAATGATTGGAGCCTTATTTGAACTCCTGTGGGAGTTCAATGATGAGGTCGCCGAGACGCAGGACACGTACGGGGATAATGCTGGGGATCATCCTTTGGACTTCTTCGCACTGATGAATGATGAATGTTGCGGGCATGATCTATTTTTCTCATCGGGTGTTTTATATCTGAACAACACACAAGGATGAACAGTGTTTTAGATTCCCTGCAGAATTTCCCCCCCTCTCTGCAGCTGTAGGGAAGCGGCCCAGTCTGTTTGATTAAATTGGGGGAAGTTACCTGCACCAGTTGAGATAAAAGGGTATATCACAGTGTAGAAGCACCCCGTGAGAAGAGCCGGGAATCATCCACATATAACATGGTGCGGAACATGATGTGGCACCTCAACAGTCAAATGCTCTATATAAGCAGGAGATGTGAGTGATTCTCATCACCTCTTTCTGAAATGCCTCGCCAGGATCCTGCCATTGAAACTCGCATCCATAAACTCGCTGCCTGTCTTACCCCTGCTGTAACATTGCTTGAGGAGCTCAATAAAGCTTTGGGACCCCCATTCATTCAGCCAATTGTCAAGACTGTTCAAGCTCTGATTGCTGGAGTCCAGGTATGAACACAAGGAAAATAAGAATCATAGGGGCTGACAAAAAGGGACATAGAAGGTCAAGAGAAACAAGGATGAGTGCTTCCAACTGGTGGAAAGCATCCATCAAGTGCTCTATCCGATTATTTATCTGCACCTGAAGTCTGAAACTGCCGGGTCCCTTCTGCCACCAGTTCTTGATGAAATTGCAGAGTTCACAGAGTAGGTTGAGCCTAGATTGGTTACAAAGGGATCTCATGCTAAAATAATTCCTCCTAGCACTCTACACAAGATATACACATTTCTTGAGATTCAACAGGATGGTAACAAGATCAGACAGTTCTTTCGGCAGAGTGAAGTCAATAAGCTGCTCAAAGACTGCCACACAGGATTAAACCAGGCCAATGAGACCTTCAAGGTATAATGATATTTCCGTGATATTTGGCAGACATTTCAACACTGCGTTCAGGTCCAAACAGGATTTACAATGTTGAACAATGTAATACAGGTGCAACATGAAGCAGAGGCTATGCACACAGAATTACTTGAGCTCATTACAACACTTTCTGATGGTGCCACATCTGATAGGTCCTCATCAGTAAGGCAAATTCTTGTGGATTCACAAGAAAGAGTTTAATTCTAAACTAGGTGTTTTACAAGAAGGCCAATGGTTCCCAACTCAGGTGAGACATTTTTTTCCTTGATGACTTTAAGTTGGAGTAACATCTTTGAAGTTCCAACTCGTTCTCCTTGTTGCCCTCCAAGCCGAAGATTTTCCATGGTCGAGACTCTGAACTGAACCATGTAATAAAAGTCCTGTCCAATGATGCACCCAGGATAGCCATCCTGGGAGCAGGGGGTATGGGCAAGACATCTCTTGCAAGGGCTGTGCTCCATCACACAGATACCTGCACCAAATTTGAGCACAGATTCTTTGTTAGTGCTGAGGCAGCAACCACTGCAGTTGAACTGGCTGCACTAATTGGTCTCTACCTTGGACTAGAACCCAGTAAAGACCTTACCAAACCTGTAGTTCAATACTTTGCACGGCAGACAGGGCTATGTCTCCTAATTCTGGACAATTTGGAAACCCCATGGGAGCCCATACAGTCACGCGGTGGAGTGGAAAGTTTCCTCTCACTCCTTGCTGATGTGGAACATCTGGCACTCATGGTAGGCCTTCTCTAAATTTGTTATGTTGTGGTGTTGACTAAAAAAAAATAGATTACTATGAGGGGCTCAGAGAGACCAGGCCAGGTTCGCTGGACACCATCTTTTTTGCCTCCTCTGCAGCCATTATCGGATGAAGCTTCTCAGCAAATATTTGAAGAAATAACCGATGATCCGCATGTCAGCAAGGAGAGGACTCAGCTTCTGGCATTTACAGAGAACATGCCTCTAGCAGTCAACCTCATGGCCCATTTGGTAGACTATGAAGGCATTGACAATGTGCTGACTCGCTGGAAGGCTGAGAAAACTGCTGCCCTTTCTACAGGCTATCATAGGACCTCCAATCTGGATGCATCAATTGCACTGTCATATTCCAGCCCACGTATAACCCCTGGGGCTAGAGAGCTGCTTCACCTGCTCTCAATTCTCCCAGATGGACTGTCGGATGCAGAACTCACACAGAGCAACCTTCCCATTGGCAATATCCAGGCATGCAGATCTGTACTGATTGCAACCTCATTGGCATACAAGGACACCAAGAGTCGACTCCGATCACTTGTGCCTATAAGGGAGCACATCCAGCAGTTTTCCCCTCCCTCTGAAACCCTGGTGCAAGCTATTCGGAAGTCTTTCCATTACCTTCTGGCCCGGTATCAGAAGCATAGTGGTGGTGGTGTGCATCTGGGGGCTATTCTTCCACAGATAACTGCTAACCTTGCCAACCTTGAAGAGGTTCTGCAACGTGGATTGTGCCCAAGGTCCCCCGATCTTTCTGCGACAATACAATGTGTTCTTTCTTTGAATTCATTCTTCCGGATGACTAGAGATGGTGAAACACAGTTGTTGCATATTATTCCAATTCACATATGTGACCACCGAATGAATATATTGTACATCACTGAGCGTATAAAGCTCCGCCGGCAGGGAGATATTGGACAGCTAATAGCCCAAGGCATTTCCCACCTTCAACACCTTCATGATCCAATACTTGAGGGTGTGTTGCCTCATTCATTGTCCTTGTAACTTTATTTATATTTATCGGTAGTTAGATTCTATGTAGTAGCTGGTGCAGCTTTTGTCAACTCTCAATCCAGGTCTCAATATTTGAAATTTTTGGAGAAAGCACTGGCATTATCAAGCTCCATCAGGGATAATGAGGGACAGTACCTGTCCTTGATACGCATGGCTGAGTTCAGATTTCGGATTGGAGACTTTAAAAGTTCTGTGGCCATTGGCAAAGAGGCACAGCAATTGGCTTATCAAACTGCAGATCTGTATCAAGCCTCCATAGCAATGGGCATAACTGCATCATCTTTGACTCGTCTGGGTGACTACAGGGGTGCTCTTACCCAGCTCACTAGAGCCAGAGAATTGCTCAGCATATGTGGCATTACTAGTGGTCACCTACATCATAATATCCTGAATTCTCAAGCAGAGATTCACCTGCAAAAATCTGAATATGCTGAGGCCAGAAGTATTTACGAGATGAATTTACAAGACAATCAGCTTGATCCAAGTTCTTCCCTCTATGGTTCAGTACTCCTGAATTTGTCACTGATCAATGTACTCATTGGTGCCACCACTGACACTGTGCACCTCACCTTGGACCGAGCCCAAGAAATATTCAGTGACATGAAGTGGGACTGGGCCATGATGTACCATGGCATAATCATGGCAGACCTTAACTTGACAAAGGGGAATGAAGCATCAGCAAAAATTCAATTCCAGGATTACCTCAAGTCAGCCGGTACCACAGACACTGGGGCGTGCCTGGAGAGACTTGCTGATATCTCAAGATGGCCAATTGAGCTTAGGCAGGCAACATGGCCGGTGCTTTACTTATGCCATGCACACATGTCCAAAGAGAGACTTGCATTCTACAAGGCACTGCTTTTCATCGGAGATCTATTCATTGATGTGGATGAAGTTACAGCTGAGAACCTCTTCATTGTTGCTCTAGAGGGATTCACTTTCATGGATGTTCACTGCAGTCGAGCCCAGTGTATGTTGCGGCTTGGGGATCTCGCACAGAAGAAAGCAGAAATCACTAAAGCAGTAGAGTTATGGACCTCCGCTCGGCCACTGTTTGAGCACTCCTGCCAGGCCAAAGATGTTGCAGCAACTGACATGAGGCTTGTGGCTCTGTACCAAGGCCATAGGAAGTCCTTGACCCAACTTGCAGTCCTATATGCCCCCAGTACTGGTGTGAATAAGACTGAAGAGACCTCCAGCAGTAAGGTGGTCTCCTCCAAGGCAGATGAAACTGTGACCATCATGGGATGACATTGAACAATTGGTGAACTCTAAAACCCACTTATATTTGTTGCCATGGTATTCTATTCTGGACTGCTGGCGTCTAACTATTTATTTATTTATATATGTACATACACACTTATTGTATTGTTTTGGGATGGCTGAGATGCCCAATGGATTCACGACAAGAACAATTTTTAATCGTCTTTGCAAAGTCAGCGGTGCATCTTTCCGATGATCGAGCTGCCCAGCTGTCTCATCGAGCTTCACCTACAATATTCTCTTGACACAGTGGATTGATAGTCTCAGGAATTACACTCATACAAACGACAGTACCCAAGGTGCAGATCAAAATCTTCCAATTTCTGAAATTTTTTATCCCTTTGAAAGAATTACCCATTGCTCCCTCAGTACTACACCGCTCAACTTGTAAGTAGGCTAGTTCATGCACGATTATTCATAGAGCTAAAAAACGAAATTCTGTCTTGAGTAAGCTCACAATTCGCGCTGATAGTGCCATATCACACCTAATCAAGCCTAATTTTTGGCAGGATTATTCAGGAGGTGTTACAATGACCTCCATAGATGCAAACAAGGGGTACCCGCCGGAGAATGCCGAGACACCGGCTAGGTGGGTACCTCACCCGGCCGACCCTTTATTTCAGTTTTTGGAAAAGGTGCAGAACCCTTCGAAAACACATTTGCGAATGTGACAAAAAAATCGAGTTTGTTTGGTGGTGGGAACTTCATGGGAACCTGGTGAGGGATGTACTTTCGAGCCACGAGATACTCGTGATCAGCTCACACTAGTGTCATAGAAAATCTGGCTCAATAGACATCTACCTCAAATGGGTGCTGGACCTCACTAAATTGTCTGCCGAAACCTATCTTTGATCACTTTCTCAGGCAAAATTACCATATTTGGGCGCGGACGTGACCATTACGATAGTCTGTCTGTCCTCCCCGAGCCGCTAATTCACTTTTTCGACTCCGTGTAGGAGATTCTTTCTGCGGGTACCCCTTGGATGCAAAATAGCAGACATACTACCCAATAATTCGAAAACTGGACCGAATGGATCCCACTTTGTGGGCACTTACACATTCGAAGGCAACCGGCAGATTGTGCTGAGCTCTACAGTGTGTACTATGATGTTGAAAATCTGGCGCATAAGTGTGAATTTATTGCTGAAGCAAAGTTTGGGCCTCCGGAAGTAATTTGGGCAAAGTAACAGGTTAGAAAAGGTGTCTGTGAGCTCTAAGAGCATTGAAACGAGACCTGAACAAGTACTAACCACCATTGAACGAAGGGCTAAGTTGAAGATCAAGGGTTCGGCATGCGCTCATGGTTTCAGCCTCCCAGCATGGTTCTGGCGGATTCGAGGCCCGAAGAAGAGGTAATGAGCAGTGGAATGAGTAAAATGTGAGGTAGGGCTGACCATAGACAAGTATAGGTGCCGAGCTGAGTTAAAGTTTGAAGCGAGGTTCAGCGTGCGGTAATAGCTTCGGCCTCTGAGCGCAGTTCCGGCATGATTGGAACCTGAGAGAGATCAGATATCATTGAAGTGTCAACGTTGGAGCAAGTACTGACCGTGTTGAAGTACATTAAATGTCGAACCCGGTGGAGTCGAAGTTTAAGCCATAGGGTACCGGCATAATTTTGGCCTTGAGGTGGATGCGAACGATGAAATCGAGGTTTGAGAACCTACATTAAGAGTAGTGTATTAGATGAAGGTTGAAATAAAGTAAAGAACTTGAAGGGAGAGAGGAAAGTAAAGAAAAAATCGCGCACGGCGCAGAGCGCCATGTCATGCACACCACAGCATAAATAAATAAAAGATGGCGGAAGGCGGAAAAGTCGGGCAGATTGACGCCAACCGCATCATTGCTGTACCAAATTCTTCTGGCGGCCTGCGGCGCTGAACGACTCGACGAGAGACGAAGTTGTCAGGATTGGATCTGGAGTCGCCAGAGAGTAGTTTGGGGCCAGGACGCCAATCGAAGATGCATAGCGAAATAGTACGACCATCCAACCGTCTTGAGCCCGCCAGCAGCAGCAGAGGATGCCCAGAGAACCGACGAGACGACGCGCCATCAGCCCCAGTGAGAATCCCGTATTGGGAGATCTGTCGAGAGCGTGATAAATCAAATGAACAGATTCCCTGCCAACAAAATGAGAATGCACAGATTTCTTTCTAGCAAGATATTTTCGCACCTTTTCATATCGTGAAATATCTTGTATCATATTTTCGTCTGATCGCGAATTGAGTGCGGCGGTTTCGGCCAGAATGATTCCTTTCTATCGGATCTCAAGCAATTTCAAGCAGACAGAAATAATCGGTTGATAACATATGTATCTATGCACATCGTGTTACAAAACTAAGTACTACAGGAAACCTCCTACTAAACGGCATAGTCATTTAAAGTTGAAAGTGACTTGAGAGTCTTGCGGCAAGTAGGACAACCAGGAGCTTGAAATGCGTGGTCTAGATTGGCGTGTTTGACGTTGCAGGCTCTGGGATCTTGTTCGACGCAGCAAGCTTGAAGCAACTTGCGGAGGTTTGAATATTTATGAAGCTTGGTAAGTTTTGAGGCCATGAGGGTCAGAGCTTCAATTAGATCTTGGAACTTGAGGCAGTTTAGTAGAGAGGGGAAGAGGCCAGCGGACTTCGAAGCGGGAGGAAAGATGGGGGAAGAACGATCTAAGGGAAGCGACAACCCGAATCATTCTGTGATCATAGATATAATGCGCACAGACCTCTTGATTGACAGCACACTGCGATACAGATTTGAACAGACCACCCTCGATGTAGAACAAGGGGGTAAAATTTTGTGAACGACGGAACATATGCCGGTTTTTGTTTTTTTCAAGATTTCAGTGAACCAACCACCCACGTCATACCATGTGACGTCCAAATAAGGCAATTACGGCACCCTTTCGCGTACACTTTTGCCCTAACTTCTCCTCAACTTGCGCGTAGGATCCGCTGGTAATGCAAGACAGATACAGAACGATCTGGTGGTGCATGCCCTCAGGGCAAAAGCAACTCAATTGGCAACACCAAACCCAATTGATTGAAGCAATCCGCCAACCACGCCGCCAAATGTAAGCCATTTTTCATGTCCGACGACGCTTCGCCGGAAAACGACCACCAGTGGAGATGCACACATCACAAACCTGATTTCCCCTGACATTTTCCTGCTCAAGATAACAGAGGTCATACTGTGCAATTAGCGCAAGATATTTGAACTGGTACGCAAACAGCTCTTCCTGGCATGTATACGTCCTTTGTCAGAGAGCATCCAAAATACGTGTACGCCCTTCGATTGTCTATTCTTCTGTCGCCATCTTTGAGTGGTCGTGCAAAATTTACTCTGATTGCGCGTAATATTCTATTTTTTTACACTCGGTATGCCGGACCATTCACCGAATGCGGAAAACAGTGTCGACTTCTGGTCGCGACGGTCACAGAACGGTCAAGGTGGTATGTACATTCATTGTGGGGGTAAAAAGAGGCTCCAATCTCAGTTATAAATTGTTTCTGGACCGAAAATTTTCCCCACCAAAAAAAAAAAAATCGAGCTCGGCGCCCAACCAACCACCCAGGGTCCGGTCCGGCATTCACGGCCCGGCACCCCCTTGATGTAGAAAGCATGAGTTGTGACTTCTTGATTGGGATTATTTCTGAACAGATTTGAAACGATATATACAGATTACAATTGTATCTCTCGTTCTGAACAGATTACAATTGTATCTCTCGTTCTGAACAGATCTCCCAATACGGGTTTCTCACTGGGCATCAGCGCCGAGGCTGGAAATCCGAGAGTCCGAACATCGCCGAACCGGATTTGGTCGGCTAAATGACCCAAAATGGCGAGCGCCTTTGTTAAGCGCCTTCACGCCATTTTCTTCACCACGCTCTATCCCGCATTAACTTGTCCCAAGACTTTCAGGATACAGTCCTGGCATCTTCTTTCGTCTTTATTTCCTTGGGTTACGGCCGCCAGCTCTCAAATGAGCTCGACATTCAATGGCTTTGAAAAAACGCACTTTCTCTCTCTGGTACAGAACTCTCGACGCTAGAGGCATTAGGGACGCCATAAAACAACTGGGGCACATATCTGAGACTGGTGTATCGCTTTTTTGAGCCTCAGCGCAATCCACGTCGATCCGGAATTTGTGTTTAACCTAACGTCGAAGTCATTATCATGCAATTCTGTGGGCATCTAGCTATCCGGATTCTACGGGGTGCGTTCCAATATGTCTTACCCTTGTGATTAGTGATCAAGTGCGTCCGTGCTTCCTCCATTTCGAATACAAACTAATTTTGATCGTCAGAATCTATATTAATACCATAAGCCAGATAGTGCAGATACAACGCAGGCCTTGCCACTCGAAATCTATTTCTATCCCCCCCTTCCTTATCAATCCGAATTCCCCGAGTCTGAGGCCTTAAAATGGCATTGCCCCTTTCAGCATGTTCAACAAATATTCGCCATCTCTTCTTGCTACTGACCACCGAGGCTCCAAGGACTCTAATTTCACACAACCGAACTCGTTGTGCTTCACTTTGGACCTGCGGCGTATACGACAGCACCACGTCGCCAACTTCTCTTCCAACTCAACCCCCACCATCTCCCCACCGTCCTCTCTTGCCCTTGGCTTGATTTCAACTTCCAAAAGTCCTCATGTAATCTTCCCGAACTTATATCTACCGCTTAGTCCCCACTTCCAACCCACCGATGTCGTATCTCGACATTTCTGTCCCGTGCATCAACTCCAAGTTTCCCAATTACTCTTGTTGAAGTTAACCTGGACACCGTCAAACACTTGACTCGTCCTCTTTGAGCATATCTCCAATGGCTGAAAATTCCTTTGGACCTTTTTTTCATTTGGCATTTCTCGGTGATTTTAAATGGAACCCCTGCGCCGATACATTTCTCCCGGTACGCTGTCCTATCTCCTCCAACCTCTCCTTCACCCACTGACCTCCCATTCCTCCCTTACAGGCACCCCACCGCAAAATGCTAAATATATGCACCTTTTTTTCAATACATTCGCCCAAGGACCACATAGGGCAATTTATGTACGCTCTCTCCAGTTTTCCAATGCTTTCATAATTTACACTAACGCGTTTTGTCCTCAGCGGCGTGAATCCGGATGTTTTTGATGGAATTCCCACGGTTGATTTTGCCATATCCCACGCAGGTTTTTTATTTCGCGTTCATGATGGCTCAAATATTGCACATTATCCTCTGGGTCTTTTCCTCCGTTAGATTCGAGCTCCTCTAAATGTTAGCTCGATGTTCACACGTCGGTATTCTCTCCGGTTGACTCTGATTTCCTTGACTCAACACTAATTTCTCGTCTCGACCGTTTCATCCTCAATTCTCGTTCAATTTGAACGCCGCGTATCCACCATACATCCGAGGATACCATGTGAGCCTTATGGAATCTCTTGTCAACCCATTCTATCTTAATTGAATCTGCAGTCGGGAAACTCACCCAGGTCAGTTTCTGTTGGTTGCCATTCATTTGTGTCTTTCTGAACGTCCAATTGCAGACTATGGTGCTCCTCCATTCAACCTGAACTCATCCCCCGCGCAACATGTAAGTCCTCATTGCAAATCACGTTCAACCACGCCCATCCCATGGACCCACTTGAACTTTGTCCTAGACTTCCCTCCAGAACACATTCTAATGGAGCCCCTAAGTCCATACATTTCTTCTCAGCCGAGAATCCTTCGCCCTCAACCTCTCTTCCAACCACTAACATTCAATTCCTCCCTTCAAAGTTTCACCGCAAAATGCTCAATATATATGCCTTCTGTTCAATAGATTCGCCCAAGGACCACGGGCAATGCAGGTACATTCTCTCCAGTCTTACAATGCTTTCATAATTTACACTAACACATTTTGTCCTCAGGGGTGTAAATCCGGATGTTAATTTATTATTTGCGGCTGGTTCATCTAACGATGGAGTATGCCTTAGTTGGTCCGTATCAAGCTGATGGTCCGTTTTGGGCCTCCAGGTACGAGTCGTTCGCTTGGTTTCCTGCTAGAGCCGACTCTGCTAATTCTCTCCCCTTTCTCCGATGAAGCCCACTCAGGCTTACATGCAAACTGCGTAAGTAGGCACTCTTGCATTCTCATCTGATTCTAAGGTTGAACCTAATCATGCGCAGACTCGGGGTCGTATCAATGAGTGAACAAATATTCAAATGCCGGTAAGTTCAACACCACGTTATTTTGATATTGTATCGAGCGAGCGTCTTTGAACTTCGGGTTGGAGTTCCGCGTGCGGAATTGATATCATGTCAATGATGCGTGCTATACCAGAAGTTTTGGATTTCGGGTGTTCGACGTTGGGCTGGCCGATGCATTTCAGCATTGAATCTCACCACGCGACGCAATATTGCTCGCTGGGTACACAATAACGGGCCTCATTCAATCCGGTGATTCTATAATATAACACTGAGAAGCTCTGGCCGTAGGTATGATTGATGTGCGTTGAACTACACACTAACCCATCTATGGTACCGTGAAGTGTAAACGCATCGTCAAGACCAGAGTTGGCTACGCGCACCGATTAAGATTATAGAAATTCTGGCGGCCCGAGGATATCTGTCAAATTTGGTCAAAGACTCTGCATTAAATTTGGACTGTGCTCCGTATGCCGCATGCGCGAATCGAAACTAGGGCTTTGAGTTAGTGTCTCAATCGAAGAAAAAGCAGAAGGATCAGCACCCAATCCCGCAATAGCGGCACCGAAACTTGTGGTCGTTAGGAAATACACGAGATACCAAGAAACTGAAAGGTGTACTGTGCGAGGACGAGAGCACGGGTGTTGGACATCAGCTCAGCCGTTTAACCGGGAGCTGTCCCGATATGTATATCTGCCCTATCCAGGCGCCAAGAAGCCTAATGAGTACCCCGGGGAAGAAGAGGGGAGTGTAAGTAGATGATGACGCCAATCAGTTTGATCTGAATAATGGGGACTGGAGTTGAACTCGATATTGAAAGAGGGAAGGAAATACTCACCAGCGTGGATACAATCGTCGAACAAAGTCCCCAGAATTGACCCGGGAGACCATCATCAATGGTTCGCACATCGTTCGTCATCCGAGCGACTATTCGGGATGTAGGGGTAACATCACTGGCAGCCACCTGAAAAGAAATGAGCATCGCGTTGGCGCAAATAGAGAGGCTTAAACCTCAAGGGAGCACTGAGGATTGATTCCATGAGATTTGTATGTATGACCTTCGATGCCCGCAGTTGACCGTACACGAGGTAGATAGATAAAGACCGCCATGAGGGCGATGGTACCGATTTCAACGATTGCAACTGGGATCATGAGACGAAAAAATTAGCGCACGAATACTAAACGAACGAACCGAGGGCGGCCAAATAGCTACGTATTAATCGAAGGGACAGCATTTCAAAAGGGACTTACAAAACAACATCTACTTGGTCAGCGGGAAATAAATTGTACTGCCTGGCCCAGTAACCCAGCTCCCAGGTTCGGAATGTGACAAAAGTCTCGTTGAAGAAAAGGCCTCCCAAAAATAACGCGAAAAACAGGATCGGGTATTTGCCTCCCATCGCGAGTAGGTGCATTTCCACTGGATTATAAAAATTGTCATCGACGAGTTGCAAGAAAGAAGACAGCGACGAACACGCGGAAGCGCCAACATGTCCGAGTTGGATTTCTTCGGCCACGATGAGTTTTCCGTCAGCAGGCTTGGAAGTATCGGCAACTGGGGCAACCGGGTCCTCTGTGTCAACTTCTTGGTCGGTTTTGTCCAGTACTTGTTGGTCTTCGCGGATTTTGGCGACCAAGAGCCCCCGCTTGGTCCACTCCGAGCCAAGAAAAATGGACTCGCCTGGCCAGGCAGCCCAAAATTACTCAACGCCTCTTGCTCCTCAATATTAATGGTTACATAGCTCATCTGCACCTCGTCTCAACCCCTATGTATGCTGTTGGATGCGCGCACGAGCGCGGTGTTCGTCGGTGTGCGAGGGCCTGAGAAGGAGGCGCGGCGCAGTTTGGGGGCGAGGCGTCCGTCAAATAGTAGCCGGAAGGGCTTTAAATTTGAGTATTGAGCGGGATGCGGGCGCGAGACGTTGAGGGGGGTGCTTATGTAAGTTAGTCGCTGGGATGCGGGCGGTGGGCGGCGGGTGTGTTTTGTTTGGGAGGCACTCGTGGTGTGCTTGACAAGAGTTGGGCGACGGTAACCGTCGCTCAAAAAATTGGTGGCTACCCCTGAATTCCACCCAAGTTCAAGCCAAGTCTTTGAGCGCGAGATCGAGATGTTGAGGAGTGGCGGATGAGAAAGGGAATGCCGTAAGTGTTGGCGCTAACGGCACAAGCCGCTTTCATCCACCACACCCACCACTGCCGCGAACTCGCCTGTGGCCCTCTTCGTTACCTGGGAAGGAGCAACAACACACCCACGAAAGAAAGAATAATCACCACCGAAGAAAGACGAAGAACGAGTGGACGAATAAACAAGGAAGAAGAATAAGACGAAGAGATGCGTTTCCGCAAGCCCTTGGCACGACTCCAAGTCTCCTGCGACTTCCAGCCCGTGCAATTCAAAAAGGCGCGCCGTGCGTCGTCTTCTAGTAGTACTACCACTGAGACAAGGAAAAGGACAAGAACGAAAGGGAGCGGGAGCACGTAGAGAGGGAGACCACGCGTGAGTCTTTTGACACGCTCATCTCTTCCCTTCGACGCGTACCTCTCGTCCCCCTCGCATTTTCCCTTCATTCTGACCGAGCTTTCAGGATGACTACCCCTCACGCGCAGCACTGCATCCGCCCCAAGGTCTACGCCTCCTACTGCACCCCTCCAAAGAGCAGATGATTGATGTGCGTACTATGACTCCTTTCTTTCTTTTTTTCTCGGGTCCTCCTACCCTTCTCCGACATCCGTACCCTCCCCTTCACGTTTAACGCTGATGAAAGTCCCCACTTTCATGATGTCCTCTTCCTTTGTCCCGCTTGACTCCATTTTTTTTTACTCAATCTTCTTGCTCGCCGCATCGCAACTCACATCCATCTCAGACTCGCCGCGGACTCCCCGCGCACACCCCGCTGGACACCTTGACTCTCTTTCGACATGTGCGTTTCACGTCGCGCATTTATTTCCATTTCGACTGACGCGATCTCAGCGCGCGCTCCACGGCATCGTCTCTTCGTCTTATGGCTTTTCACTCGCGGCCATCGCCAGTGGGCTCTCGAGGCTGGGGAAGCCTTGACTGCGGCGATTGGTGATTTCCCAGAGCGCGGTATTTTGGTACGTGATTTTTCAGTTCCTTTCCGTCCTTCACCCTTTTCTTCATGCTACTTCTTTTGGCCGTCGTTCTTGCTTTCATTTACGCTGTTTCTGCTTTGATTCCCCACTCTGACTCTTTTCGCTGATATGCCATGTCTTTGCAGCGCAGCGGCGTCCCGACATGGGCATGGAATTTCGCCACGAGGTACCGAACGTTCCACTCAAGCAAATGTGCGACTCTGACAAGATCATGGCCAACTCGTGTCTACGCAGTGCGCGCCGCCCAGTTAACCGCTGCCGCCGTCCCCGCGCTGACCGTGGCACCCTCCTCATCGCACTTCCTCTCGGCCTTTCCGAGTTTCAGCCGCTCCTCTTCGCGCGCGCCGTCCTGCTCCTCCGAAGACACCGGGAACTCGTACATACTGCCGCCTACAAGTACCCCAATGGCGAAACGATGGAAGGCATGGCTAAATGTACGTCCTTTTCCTTCCTCCGTGCTTCCTTCCCTTCGCTGCACGCTCACCACTCGCGACTAGTCGGGTTGCTGGCACCGGCACGGATACGACACGACTTGAATCTCGCTCTCGTACTCCCTCTGGGAGCTTACACGCCGCCAGAACGAAATCGACCCGCGCGCCGTCCCCGATATCAACGGCGTGGAGTACCTTAACGCAGGGTCAGTCCTCCTTCCTTCCTTCACGTCCAGCAATCCCCGCTGACGCGACACCGCATCAGGTCTCCCTCCGTCGGTACGGCGCCACGCCTGTATCCACATCCAAAACTTGCCGCGCAGCAGATGGGGTGTGCTCTCCCGCCCGACACGATGGTCTCCACGCAGGCAGACCTGGTCCACGCGCCGCGACCTCGCGCTGTCGTACGCCGCTGCGTCCGCTGGGTTCAATGAGGATGATGGGTGGGGAGGCGTCGGAGGCGTCGCGCGGATGGCGAGCCACATGATGCCCTCGGGATGGGTTTGCGCATCTGCGGCGGCGTGAGCTTCGAGCATGCGCATCATCACGTGCGTCGTGCTCGGCGCTGCACTGCGCAACAGGCCACCCCTGGGGAGCATGGATAGCTTGGTATGTCCCGTCTCTTTCCTCTTCGTCTGGATAATTTGCTGACTGGTTTGCTCGTAGGTGATGGTCCCGCCGCGATGGAGTGCACGCTCTGCGCGTGCTTGCGCGCGCCCGCCGCGCTACCTCATCCTCAAGCCCATATTTTTCTCTCCCTCGTCTCTTCTCTTCTCGGTGTATATTTCCCCTTGCCCTCCCTCCTCCTCCTTGCTGTGTCATTGCTCTGTCTCATACCATCTATTCATCCACAGGGCCAGGCCGGCGGCGTCGACGTCGCACGTGGGGAGGGGAACCGCGCATGGGCACGGCGACGGCGACGGGTGATGAGGGCGAATGGGAGCAGTCGAGAGACGCAGAGGGAAGTGTTGAGGTGGCTCTCGTTGGGCCGCTTGCATCCTCTTCTTCTCTGATGGTAGAAGCAGGAGCAGGAGCAGGAGTGGGATCGACAATCGCCGCGCCCGCTCCGCAACGACACAACGTCTTCTCCTCGTCCGCGGACGTGCACGTACGCCGCCCGCCGACGCCCGCCGCGTGCAAACCGTCTACGCCTGCACCCGGGCTCGCGGGCTCCCCTGAACAGCACACCAGCACTAACGGGCTCGGCGTTCGCGCTGCCGTACCGCATGCTGTACCCAGTCGTGACTATCGACGCGGTGGCGATATATGACACGCAGCAGGCGGGGCCAGTGTGTTTGCTTACGATGCTGCATTATGCTTAGTTTATGGATTTGACGTGGTGAGTCAATGGTGAGTTCCCCTCCTTTTTTTATCTCTTCGGTACTTGGAGGAGGCTGATTGAGCGTGCGCGGTACAGGTCCCCGGACGGGCAGTGCCTGATGCTCTCGTCGTGCGACGGCTACTGTATGCTCGTCACCTTTGCGAGATCCTCCCACGCACCACCCGCACCACAGCTACAGCAGATCGCGGCCCAGCATTCGGTGCCGATCTTGTACACGTCGAGCTCGCATAGCCATACAAGCGACAGTGAGAGTCAGGCAGGAGGTCCGCTCGAGCCGCTGACGCCGGCGGCCAGTGTCGATGGGACCGGGAGCGGGACGTTGTCATAGGTTCAGCAGGTGTGTATTTGTCGTTTGCGTTTCATTGACTGCTTTGCTAAATTTCTATCGACGCCTCTCGTCTCTCGGTGTGCGCGCCACCACCTCCCCATTCGCGTGTATCAAGAATTTGAAGAAGCACCCACCGCTACTCCTTTGGTATGTTTCCCATACATACTCCTTCGTTTGCCCAATCTCATTGATTCCCAAGGTAAGGTAATATACGTACGTACATACATACCTTGTATCTGTAGGAGCTCCGTGAATATATTGATTTTATCCTTCTGAAACTCGTGTGGGCTGGGAAGCATTTGAGTGGTTTGAAGTGATCTTCGATACCCGCTTAAGGCGCATCAATTGAGGCTCGAGACGCGCCGATGAGCTTGAAGTGAGGCGCGTCGATATATTTTCTTCGTCCTGCCGTGAAAAAATTGTGCCGTGGGCACCGCGCAGTCTGCGGCTGTCTTAAGACCCTCTTCGCGCTAAAAATCACATTTTTTCTCCGCCGCAGGTACTGTCTTGAGGAGTTTGTTCTCGTTCTTGTTGATGTAAGTTGGAGACACGTCAAACACGTAAAATAAATTTGCGTTCCTTCCAAGTAATCAACTTATTGTTGAGACACATCGAATCGAAAGCTACTCCTCTTTAGGACCGTGAATCAAACCTGGAAGTCTTGGCGAAGGGTTGGGATGCGTCAAATAAATGATTTTTCGGCACCTCGGGCGCGTTCGTTCCAACTAATCAGTATTACAGTTGAGACGCGTTAAATTTGAGAACAATGTCTCGAATCATACTTGGGAGTGTGACGGACAGTAAAAGACGCGTGGAATTGAAGAAAAACGCGTTAAATAACATACTCTTGAGGTGGGCGTAAGTTACCTTTAAAAGAATTGGGGCCGTGGGCACCAGGTACATGCCTACCTTCTTGAGTGTTTTCACGCTGTCCTAAAGTCTTTTCCCGCAGGAGTTTGTTTGGTGAGCGAGTGTTGATCTATGTTGCCAATGAAGATAACGGTGAAGTGCTTCAAAAATTCTGGCCGCGCGCATGTTTGAAATTCAGGAATATGAATGCCGCTACTTACGCTCCGCGGTAGAAAATCGTGCATTATTCACTGCTGGGACGTGTACACGTCAATTGGTCCTGGGATCTGCACTCGAACTTAGAAGTGTCAGTAATGCTTCTCAGGCTCTCTTCAATTCGACGTGTAAATTGAAATAAGGGACCATTTTCCTCCTACGCAAGCACTGGCCTTGATTTTCCCAATAAAAAATTACGCCGCGGGCACCTGGGTGAGGGTTTGTCCTGAGACTCTCTTCCCTGGAAAAACGCGTTTTTCTCCGCCGCAGCGGCGCTGAGATTGCCGAGCTCGTGTCAATTGATACGGTGAGCATCCCGTCTCCCAGCGCCGGCTGCAACGCAGGCGGAAGTACTGAATTTTTCTCCGCAAGTGGGGTCTTGGTGAGTGAGTATGGACTTGCTATCGAAATATCTGTGGTTGCAAGGGCCAAGGTCAACAAAAATTCTACTGCACGTTGTAGCACCGAATTGAACGAGACACAGGATATTGACACCTTTGAGGCTGAAATTCCTCCATCGCGGGCGCAGTGTTCAACCCCGTCGAGCAATGTTGAATTGCCCTTGATTCTCACCTCTCGTTTAAACCCGTGACCTTGAGGCTGAAAGGCTTCCAAAAAAAATCCACTGCGGGCGCTGTTGGTATGAAGATATGCGGTCTTGGTAGGTGCAAAATGAAAATTTTCTTCGTCGCGCGTGCGGTGAGGCGAGGGATATCCACCAGACTGGACTACTTTGTGTGAGGCCTTTGAGGTGTTGAATGTATGGTGGTCACTTTGTACATTTATTATTCTGGACCTTTTTTTGTTCACTTTTTGGGTAGGCACATTATCATTCCTCGCAAATTGAAGCAAACCACCACAGTCAACACGACTTTTCCTTCCCCTTCGCAGAATTCTCCTTTCTTGATAGCCTTAGGCTGGGAGGGTTTATTGAAGCCGAATCATCTTTCTTGTCCAGAAATACGAGCTCCCAGTCTACACTGCTTGTGAAGACACATCTTCTTTGCTGTGGTGCAAGCGATGTAGAACTCTTTCCCTCATAAATCGAGACAAGCATATATTTTATTTCTGGTTTCCGAGCTTCCGGATCAAAACATTTATCCTCCTTGTTCTCGTCCGAAAATAGGAGCTCCCACTGTACACCGCTTGTGAAGCATATGAAGACATGTCTTGTTCGTCATGTTGCAAGAGATGCAAAGCTCTTTCCCTCATAAATTGAGACAAGTATATATTGTATTTCTAGTTTCCGAGCCTCTGAATTAAAAAAATTATCCTCCTTTACCGCTCAAACGTTCATTGAGGGGCCTTGACCCTTCACTTCAACTATACGGCATAAAACCCTCAGCCTACCACCATGGATAAACTACAAAGTATTTAGCAGGTTGAGATATAAATATGGGACTACCTGTAATATCGACAAAGATGTTTAATATGCGGTGTAGGAGAGACAGCACAACACCACCAGTGCCAAAATCACAGTCGGTAATTTGGATAAAAATCTGACGCCGCGGGACGGAAGCAAAATGTCGGCCTGAAGACCTTCAAACTTTTCGTCTTCATTGCCATGTTCTGCAGACAAATGAGCAAGGACGTATGTTGTGCCCGTGATTCATGCTCACCGGAATCAAGTGCTTCATATACATGTTCATCGCTCATCGCGCTCATATTCATGGTATCAAGTTGACTGGTATTATCTTCCTCTATACCTCCGTCGATGACTTCCAGACATCAGTGAACATTCAGATTTGAAAGGCTCAACTTACTGTGCACGAAGGGTGTCTCAATTGCGACCTCATCACAGAGCTGATAAAGTGGATGCCCCAGGTGTCGGGCAATTTCCTGGCTGTCCGGAGCAAAGCCTTTTGCTTGATGGAATTGCCACAGCTCAGCATAAGCAATAGAATCCCAGGAGTCTCCCCAGACACTTAATTTTAACGTGATGAGGGGAAATCCCGCTTCCTCGGCCTCCTGTGGGCTCAGACGCACAGCCCCAAAAGGATCGTGGGACCAGTATGCTGCACAGTCTGGCCATCGGAATGAGCAGGGGCCTGAACATAACTGGGTGTCCGGGCAGAGAAAAAGCCACCCTTGGGAGGGGCAACTTGAACGTGTGGTCGGCGAAAAGGCCCACGTGAACGTAACCTGACGTACAATAACTTCCACAGGCATTGTGAGCAGGAGCAGGAGTATTGAATTCAGACACACACCATACTGATTGTGGTTGGATCTGATTTGGAGAGAACTGAATATGTGGTTGGCCTGACTAAGCCAGAGCTCCGCACATTCAAAAGACAAGTCACAGTGTATTGCAGTGGCCGCAAGAATTTGATGGAGGTTGTACCTTTGACCAGATCAGCATTAAGCCACGAAAATGCACAACTCCATACCGTGTCCAGGAATCGGGCATCAGGAGTGCATCAGGTCGCCTGCCAGACTCAAGGAGTGGGAGGGTGCACCATCTGGGCTCGCACGGAACAGACCAACTCCAGCTCCAAGACGTATCTCCGACGTCTAGAAGAGGTGGAAGTGCAATGTTAACCGGTAATTCAACTTCGAAATTTGAATCATGCTTGACCACCATTCCGACGGTAGCCGTTGCGTGTGCAGGGAGGGAAAAGCCTCTGAAGTGGGACAAATATTCACACTGGAATTTGTAGTAATCGCTTAGGGCTAGCGAAGAGATTACCACGGCTTCGTGGTTTGGTCCGTTGTAGGATATCCTGTCAATGTCTTCGCGTGTTGGTCTCCAGTGATCTACGGAATCCAAATACGAAGAAGACCATCCCGTGCGAGCACTATTGAGTATCATGTCGTCAACACACAACCGGCGAGTTGAGGCCCGTATCCACAGTGTACATTTATCCTCGTCCTGTGGTTGTAGATAAGTGGAGGGAAGATCACACAGATACTTGTAATCACTCACGACCGCTCGATTGAACATTGAGCTTAGATGAAAATTCACCGCCTGTGTGTGGCCTTGAAATTAGTCGCGGCGACAGGATTAGTCAATTTTTCTACCCAAAACTCGTGTGACTCGGGAAACCTCAGTATATACTATCACAGGGGGAAAGATGTGCATACCCAATAGGCCCGGAAATAGAGGGACAAGATAGGTGAATTGCAGTGGATATCGCGGAACTGTTCAAATGGGATGAGATCTGAATTGGAACATTCTCAGGAATACGGAAAATTGTCCAAATTGTTTCGCACCGTCATGGAACACTGCAGCATACATATGACCAGTGCTAGCCACTCCATAGAGCTGGACAAAGTTGGGGTGACTGGAGATGTATCACATGAATTCATGTGGTGGCGAACACGTTGGAAGAAACTGACCGAAGCCACGAGTGCATCGAGATATCCTTTTGCCATGCCTGCGAAGAGCCTGGTTGGTGGGGTTACATCACGTCTGGAGGGAGGTCGCACCTGCTCCGCATTTGGACCGTGGTACAATGCGACAGTCATCGCTGTTTTACAGCCATCGATTTTCGCCGAGTACACTCGCCGAGCGCACCGTTGTCCACGTCGTCGGTATACGACGCCGGAATCATCGTCAAATTGTATCTCGTGCTGAAGATCTATTTCTCCCATTGGTATTTTCCGGAAGTCTGTGAATATTTAGTGAGTGTCCAACTGACACGCGGGGATCCATACCGGGTGAGGGCGGATAGGTATGGTGGTTGTGAGTGACATTTGTTACATTGTTCGTGAAGACACCCCCCTCGACTACAAAGTTACGCGATCTCGGGAAAAAAGCGCCAGCATAACTGAATTGGCACAATTTCACGACGTGTGAGCGTCATCACCGAGGTTGACAGAAAGAACGTACGGCTCGGAGCCCCACGAATTGTCCGTCGAGTGAGCTCTACCTGTGTCCTCTGTATACAAGTTCTCATCCATCGAGAGTACTGAGATTCAAGGGAGGGGGATGGGAATACCGCTGTGTCGTGCCTTATATTGCGATGCACAGAGCTGTGAAGCTTCTCGATCTCTGTCAGTACTGCTATTCCAACAGCATTAGCACTGCATCCTGTCGCAGAGAATCACGGAGGGGCGGATTGGCGCGCAAAGATAAACAGTCAGAAATGGACATTCGGGCCGGAACAACCGCCAGTGAGAAGGGTTAGCAGAGAGCAGCAGAATAGTGGCAGATGGCGGCAGACCCGGCCAGACGGGATTCTCACTGGGCGCCGTCAAGGAGTGGCGGGTGTGATCAGGAGGATGTGCGGTGTGGGCGGATGAGAAGGAGAATGCCGTAACTGTTGGCGTTAACGGCACAAGCCGCTTTCATCCCTACCCACACCCGCAGCGAACTCGCCTGGTGCTCTTCGTTACCTGGGGGGAACAATACACGCACGAAGGACTCGGAAGAATCACCACGAAAGAACGGCGAAGAACGAGTCGACGAATAGAGGCAGACCTGCAACTTCCAGCCTGTGCCCTTCAAGAAGGCCCTGCGTCGTTTTTCAGTAATGCCACCACCGGGGACACGGACAAGGACAAGAACGAAAGGGAGGGGGAGCAGGCAGAGACGGAGGCCATGTGTGAGTACTTTTACGCGCTCATCCCTTCCCTTCGACGCGTCGCATCCCCGTCCCTCTCGCATCTTCCCTTCGTTCTGACCGAGCTTTCAGGGTGACTAGCCCTCATGCGCAGCACTGCATCCGCCGCAAGGCTTAGGCCTCTCACCAACCCGGCCAAGCTACAACCTAAAATTGACGACAGATGCTTGATGTGCGTGCCCTGACTTTTTTTCTTGTTTTTCTCGCGTCCTGCACCCGCACCCTCCCCTTAACGCTGATCACCTTCGCCGCCTTCGTCCCGCTTGACGTCGCGGCTGCGCCTTGTCCCTTTCCATTTCTTCACTCAATTTTCTTGCTCGCGCCATCTCAACTCACATCCATCTCAGACTCTCCACAGACTCCCGCGCACCCCTCGCTGGACGCCTTATCTCTCTTCCGACGTGATCTCAGCGCGCGCTTGACATCATCACCTCACGTCTATGGATTTTCGCTCGGGCCATCCGACAGTGGGCTCTCGAGGCCGAGGACGGTTAGACTGTGGCTATCGGAGATTTCCCAAAGCGCGGCATTTTGGTACGTGCTTTTTCATTTCATTTCCTTTCCTTCTGCGGACGCGTCGCTGTTATGTCCGCATCTTATGGCTCTGCCTTTTATTCTACTTTTTTTTTTGGCCGTCATTACAATTTGTGCTTTGATTCCCTGCTCGGACTCCTTCGCTGACATGACATCTCTTTGCAGCGCAGGTAGCTCAAGCTTCTGTGGGACTCTGACAAGATCATGACCGAATTGGTCCCGCATCTCCAAAATGTAAACCCAAAGCCCCCGTTGCCCCCGTCCCCGTGCCGACCACCCCATCCCACTTCCTCTCGGCCTTCCCAAGTCTCAGCCGCTCGTCTTCGCGCGCCTCGCCGCCGCCGCCGTCTCGTCCTTTTCCTCAAACACCTGAAGTCGTACATGCTGCGGCCTACAAGTACCCCAATGGCGCGATGATGGAATGTATGCACCATATATATGTACGTCTTTCCTCCTTCCCCTTCACTAGTGCACTGCATACTGATGCTCACAACTCGCGACTATCTAATAGGCTTGCCCGCACGGACACAACGTCACTCGTACTTCCTCTGGGGGCTTCCGCGCCGCCACGACATCCTCAGAACGAAATCGACGCCTGAGCGCTGTCCCCGGTATCAGGATCCTCACCGTATGGAGTACATCAGCGCGGTCAGTCCCTTCCTTCGCTTCCATCGCGATCCTCGCTAACGCGACGCGGCATCAGGTCTTCGCGTATCTACATCCACATCCAAAACTCGCCAGCGCAGAAGATGGGGTATATATGCGTTCCCGCCCGGCACGCAGGATCGTCTCCACGCCGGGTTGGTCCCGAGGCGTTCCTCCCCACCGCTGGCTGCCCTCGTGCCGCCGGGTCCAAGGCGGATGGATGGCGGGGAGGCGGAGGCGGCGCGGATGGCGAGCCACATGATGCCTTCGGGATGGGCTTGCACTCGCGCGTCTGCGCCGTGCTCATCGTACTCCTCGCTGTGCTGTGTTGCCAACCTTTGAGATCGAGGCCGCCCCTGGGGAGCATGCATATGAGGGATGGCTTTGTACGTACGTGCCCTCTCTTTCCTCGTCTGAATATTCGCTGACTGGTGTACTCGTAGGTGATGTTACCGCCGCGCTGCAGTGGGAGCTTTGCGCGTGCCCGCCGCGCTTCCTCATCCTCAAGCCCATCTCTTTCTCTCCCCCGTCTCACCTATCTTTTCTGTTTCATGCCATCTATCTATTCACAGGGCCAGGCCGGTGGGGCGTCGACTTCGCCCGTGGGGAGGGGAACCGCGCCCGGGCCCGGCGACGGCGACGGGTGAGGAGGGCGAATGCGAGCGGTCGCGCGACGCAGAGGGGAGTGTGGAGGTGGCTCTCGTTGGGCCGCTTGTATCGCGGTGGGAGGAGCAGAGTAGGATCGACAATCGCCGCGCCCGCTCCGCGACGTGCTCGCTTCCCGCGCGGACGTGCACGTACGCCGCCCGCCGACGTCCACGCCATCGACCCCTGCGCCCGGGCACGCGAGCTCTTCGTCTGGTCCCGCGCTGCCGTACCGCACGCTGTACGCGGTCCTACGCGGTGGCGATATACGCCACGCAGGCGGGGCCGGTTTGTCTGCTCATTTTTTATCTATTTAGTACTCAGGAGGAGGCTGATTGAGCGCGCGCGGTACAGGTCCCCGGACGGGCGGTGCTTGATGCTCTCCGCGCGACGGCCACTGTACGCTGGTCACCTTGATGAGATCCTCCCCACCGACCACACACAGCAGGCCACCGCGGCCCAGCATTCAGTGCCAAAGCCGCTGACGCCGCGAGCCAGTGTCGATGGGGGCCGGGAGCGGGACGTTGTGATATCAGCAGGTGCGTATCCGTCGTTTGCTTCTCATTGACTTCTTTGCTAGATTTCCATCGACGCCGCTCGCCTCTCGATGTCTGTAAACCACCACACTCGCCGTTCGTGTGTATCAAGAAGCCCCCACCGTGACTCGTTTGATACGTTTCCCATACATACTCTTTCCCTTGCACAAGCTCATGAATCCCAGTGTAGTGAAGTCAAGGTACGGTAACATACGTACGTACCTTGTATCTGTAGGAGCCGCGAGAATATATTGATTTCCTCGTGAAACTCGTGTGAGCTGGGAACCATTCGAGTGGTGCTTGAAGGGATCTTAGATACACGTGTAAGACGCGCCAATTGAGGTTCGAGACGCGTCAACGAACTTGAAGCGAGGTGCGTTGATATATTTTCTTTGTCCTGCCGCGAAAAAATTCCGCCGCGCGCACCGCGCAGTCTGCGGCTGTCTTGAGAGCTTCTTCGCACTGAAAGTTTCATTTTTTTTCTCCGCGGCAGGCGCTGCCTTGGCCCTTGAGGAGTTTGTTCTTGTTGATGCAAGTCGGAGAGACACCTCAAACACGTAGAATAAATTTGCGTTCCTTCCAAGTAATCAATGCCATTATTGAGACGCGTCGAATCGAAAACTAGTCCTCTTTAGGACCTTGGATTGAACCTGGAGGTCTTGGCGAAGGCTTGAGATGCGTCGGATAAATAATTTTTCGTCACCTCGGGCCAAGTAGTCGATGTTAGGGTCAAGACGCGTCGAATTTGAGAGCAATGCCTTGAATTAAACCTGGGATTGCCAAGGAAGGTAGAAGACACGTCGAATTGAAGCTAGACGCATTAAATTTTCTTTGCCGCAAGCGCAGTCTGATTGATTGTCTTTGCCTCGAAAAATTCAGCTCTTGGGGCGGTTCTACCTTCAAAAAAAGTTAAAAAGGCTTCAAATAATTTTCTACCCGACTTTTGTAAGTCATTTCACCGGATAATTATTTTGGTCTCTGAGACTCAAGAAAGTGTGTAAAATGAAAGATGGATACAGACAGACCTAGCTGCAGACTTGTATAGTCAACAAGAGCGTGGGGCTTCGCACCCCACCACTCCAGTTATAGGGGTAATATAGATATGAATCTCGGAGCTGTTGAGTTGCAATGATAGAGGCATGTCGCGATTTGAAACCGGACTTCGGCATACTCGGCATGCCGGAGGTAATATTTTTTGCCTGCGAGATCAGTCATGCTGCAGCAAGATGTCAGCCAGACATGCATAGTTTTGCAAGGAGAGAGATTATAGACCAGCATAGGCCCACATAAACGGCCGCTTTGTTGATAGACCACAGTAGACCATCAGAACTCATGCTTTCATGTGTTGTTCCTGATGACTGATTGTAACTAGGATAAAGATCAGCTGGAGAGAACCCGTGTCCACGTTGCGTGTCATCTCCTTGTCCTCCACCTTCACCTCCACTACTGCAGTGATACCTCTGTTTCTCAAGTCGGTTTCTCTTCTGTAGGTAGGTAGGTAGGTAGGTAGCATTACACGGCACGGTCCCACTCAGGAACACCGGTTTCAGGAAGTATCCCGGCATACTACAGGCAATTATGTACACCATCGTCCCTGACCCCCAAGTTCCATCCAAGCCGAGCTCGCGCACCCAGTTTCCTGTCACGCTGTAGAACTTAGCTGAAACTCAGAAGCAGAATTAGAAGAATTGAACTGAAATTGAAACTTCATACCCCGGTACCCATCCTATACACCGGCGTCGCATAGAAAACCTCGAGAACTTCATGCGCGAATTTCGCGACGAGAGCTATTGTTGATCGTTCATAAACCATGGATTTGAAGAGCTCAACTGAGTCTAGTTCAACCATGAGATGGCGAAAGGCCGGTGCATCCACGAATAGTTTACCCAGA